>JAUMHE010000043.1:13646398-13659521 GCA_032359235.1 Enteromius mattozi | reverse complement strand
ATAAGCATCAAACTTGGTAAATGGTCTGATATGTACCATGTCTTTCACATCCTTTGACATCAGACAATAGAGTCTGACGGATGTTGAGATATTAAGGTCCAAAAATGGAAAAAAAACAAATTTACACCAATGTTCAGAGCAATATTTCCCATGAATGACACTAGGTGTGAACATGAAACTTTTTTTTTCTTATTGATAAAATATCAAAAAATTGGGATGGGGTTTTGCCTCATTTTTCTAATTTTTTTTATATCAATCTGTTTATATGTTTTTGTAATTCCACAAAATGAATCATGGTTTTCTATGTGTTTTGCAATAATTTTTTAAATACATATGTCTCTTTTATATTGATGTTTTTAATATATAAATTTACATTATATGTTAGTATATTTCAAGGAAATGTAATATATTTACATTACAATAAACAATAAAAATAATATTTTCTTTCTCTTTTCAGTGGTATATGAGCATCATTCTAAACTAGAGAAATCCCTCCAGAAAGAAAGACTTGAGCATAAGAAGGCTGAAGAGGGTAATGTCCTGTTCATTTGCACAATAATTGATTTCCTGATATACACAACCCACTTAATCTGGATGCGATTTGATAATGATGATAGATAATGAATGATAATGAGTCCAGGTTGTGCTGAATGCAGTCTGCTTCACGTTTGTTTTTAAAAGCCTCTATTGATTGTCAATACATCATAGATTTGCTTCTGTTTAAGCGGGAATCACAGAAGGCCCTCAACAAAGAAAAGGTAATTTAAAACGTATGCTGTTTTGATTACTAATGATGTGTAAACATGATAGAGCTGCTGTCAGCTGTTGTGGATGCATAATTTACAGTTTTGTTTGTCCCAACAGCAAGAATCAACCTATCGACTGAATGCTCTACAGACAGAGCATCAAATACTGAAGGTGAGATGGAAAAATGAAAGTTTTTGATTATTAGACTACGTTATATATAATAATTCTGATATTGTTTGCATACCTCTGAATCAGTCTCAGCATGAAGACTTGAAGATGCAATACTATGAACTTCAAGAGAAGCACCAGAATCAGGGGCAGCATCATGAACGTGTTCTGGATGAGCACAGGTTGGAAATAGACAACCTGCAGAGGGAGAAGGAGGTTGAAATTTCCAGACTGAAAGGTGAATCTTTATGCTATACTTGTATGTATTCAGAGTAATCAGATTTAAAACTCAGACCAAATCCATTTCCAGCCATATAAAATGCGCCTGACCACATACATTTGTTAGAGCCTTTCATCACCAGATTTTCTCCTTGTAGAGAATGTGTACAACCTGCGAGAGGAGAACAGACAGCTGCGGAAAGCTCATCAGGACATCTACACACAGTTACTTGATGTGCAGGTCAGAGAAACTACAAAGGATTTTGTGATGCATTATGTGATTAGAGTTTCAAGGAAGTTTGAATTTGCATGCAGTAGTTCCGTTAAGGACAGAGAACACTGCTGTCCAGTTTGGAATCCTAAAACCTGGACTTTTACTATTCTAGATGTTACTGAAATGACAGTTATTAATTTCTTCCTCACTAGGAACAGCACAAGAACCTACAAGCTTCAAAAAATCATCTGTCACTCACATTACAAGACCATAAAAATGCACTTGTTGCCGCCCAGGTAACACACAGTCATGACCACTACCTTAAGTTTGTGCTTATCATGCTTGAAGTAAATCACATTCTGCCACCGCAAAGCCTTTAATAAATGCAAAAAACGATAAAAAATTAAAAATTAAATAAAAAACTATTTACTGCTGGGAATCCTAATACAAATTATTAACATTTACTATACTGTGTTTACTATGACTATTAATGTAAAAAATCATGCATTTTAAGTTTGTATGGGCAAGGAGCAATATTGTAAAATATTATTAAAGTTTATTCTGCTTTAATATACAGTATTTCATAATGTAATTTATTCCAAAGCTGGCAAAGCTGATTTTTTTTAGCAGCCATTACTCCAGTCTTCAGTGTCACATGATTCTTCAGAAATCCTTTATTTTTTAATTTTGGTAACAATGTAAAGCCTTTACTGTTGCTTTGAATCAGTTTAATGCATTCTAATGCACCCATATTCATTCTTTCTCTTAAAAACATTTTATTGACCCTAAACTTTCTAACCTACTAATCACATTGTCATCTCATTTCATGCCATCTCATGCCACGAAGACAGCTGAAATGTGTGGAGATGTGAAAAGGAGTTAATTTTTAAGTTTGTTGGAAGCATCTGCCAAGCAATAAGCATGTCTTAAGTCTCTTATTATGGTTGACATCTTTCTTTGCCTTAGGCCACCTCGAGCTGTAAATACTACAGATGTGTCACCCTGGCATTTGATCCTGTGTGAGTGATGCATGTTTGCCTGCCATTAACATTTTAACACTGACATTATATCTAACCGGATATAATGTGCCACTGTGACACATTCTAACATGTAAGCTACTTATTCTTCCTCACCTTACATTGTACAAATTATTCCTTCATGCTGTATAAATCATTGTTCTCAAATAAAACAGCACAGGGAATCTATTTTACAACAATTATTTATGAAGGTTAGAATATATAACATTATAAATTCAGTACATTTTCTCCTTGGCTGTTTATTTAATTTACGTTTTACAGTCTATGTGCTGAGTTAGCATCTTTCTCTCGTAGAGTCAGCTCTCATACTATTTGACTTTCATTACCCAATCTATGTATCACTTGAGAAATTTTTAATTCCATCCTAATTCAATGTTTGAATAAAGCTTCAGGTGGAAGAGCTGAGGCGATTAAAGGAGAATCGCAATAAAGCATCCAGTGCAGGCAGAGAGGCTAAAATTGATCAATTTGCAACCGAACGAACCCGCAGCTATATACTGGAGACAGTAGAGCACCTAAATGAGGAGCTGCATAATAAGCCCATTCAGGTACAGAAAGAAATGTTACTAGTTGGCTTTTTGCTTTTATTAGCAAGGAAGCCTATGGATTAGGCTACTGTAGACATGAATGTGTGCTGTTCACACTCTCGCGTCACAAATGGATTAAGTCTTAATCCTTTTTTGAAATTATTCTCACTTCCTTTTGCAGTTGAAGTATATATTGAAAGGCCATTTGGGCTAGTTTGTCAACTTCAGGATGAGATGACTCACGTAACCTAATAATGTAAATGTGTGACTGTGGCTAATGCAAGTGTCTTATCATCAGGCCACACCACACTTTGGTCATACGGATGTTTCTCCTTTACAGGTGGAAGGGTATAAGGAAAATGGAAAAGGGTTATCCCCTCAAGGTGTGTTGGAGATTGAAAATAACAATGCAACGAAAGTGGCAATGAAGCAGCCTCGGCAAATTGATATTTTTGCTGAGGGAAAAGGCAAGAAAGAGGAGAGAAGCACATCAAAGGATAGAGGAGGAGAGGATAAGGGGAAAAAGGCAGTGCTGGAACATTCCTTATCAAACCCAGAAGAGCTGGGCATTAACCCTCGCAACACGCTAAGCCAAAGCCCGGAGAAACAGACACAGACAGAGCCACTTCACAGAACCAAAGTACACTTTGAGGCTTTGGATACAGTTATTGATGGTAAGGAAGGATATTTTTGTGGCAGGTATTGGCTTTTTCTGATTCTGCTGTATTTTATGAAGCTAAGGGTTCTAGCACAAAAGTACAAAGTGCTACAAAACTGAGATTTGGGGGAAAAAACAACAAAAAACCTTGATGGATACATTTAAATTCCACATTGATTTTACTATGCTGAAGAATATGCTGTAAATATTTTTACTCAGGAATTGCAATATAGGACCTTAAAAACGAAAGTTTGTTAAGACCCAATATCTAGCAGGACATTAAAATATATTTAATGTTGGGGTCCATTGGCACATAATGCAATGGATAACAAAATCCAAAATCCCCCATTCATCCATGATATTAAATATTTTTTGCTTTAACCACTAAACATGTTTATCTTTCTATACAAAAAATATTAGCAGAATCAAAAATTTGAGCCAGAGAAGTTTCTGAAATTTGGTTTGACACAGAATTGCTCATCTGTGTTTTATTTACAGTATTGTAATAAAAAAAAAATTTCAGTATTGTTTTAATTTCTGATGAAATACAGGGAATGCTGTGCAATCACACTATCATGATAAGGCTGGACGAGAAGATGTAAAGGAGATGCAAAAGCATGAAAAGGTATGTCTGATAATGCGGTATATATATGTTATCATATATAATGTTTCAATGTCTCATTTTAGTTTTTTTTTTACCTGCATTTGCAAATTTTTCCCTGCAGTAAAAATTGCATGATCAGACATGAAAAAGGCCTAAAACAGATTTGAAAAGATCAATGTTTGTTTATGCTGTTTAGAAATTAGATCTGTGTCACATGTAGAGAGGGAAAGAACAGATTCGGACCACTTACACTGTGCATGAATGACAAATTGCATGCAGAGTCATTAATTAATTATTCAATAACATCAAGGCAGTGTGGCGTAAACACTGTGGCTGTGCTTTCTCTGTATTATTTCTCGAAAAGCTCAATTATTTGACTTTGAAGTGCAAATTACAATTTCTTTAAAGTTTTATCACAGGAAATTATATCATTTGAAGTTTAAGATTTCTATTAATGACTTATTCTCTCTAAAAAATGACTCCTTTGAGCAGGGCATAGGAGAAAAAAACCTGAACTCTGTAAATGAGGCCAACAACCAGAACGAAGATGAATTTAAAGAGGCAGAAGACGAAACTGAGTACAAAAGAAATGCGAATAAGATCAGGCCTGAAGAGGATGAGCAGCTTGTGGTGAGTGAACAAGAAGGATACAGACAAGCTCATCTTATATTATTCATGGAATAAAGTCTGCACTAAAACTCTGAAATATTATTAAGCAAGGACACATTAAACCTTTTACATTGCCACAAAAAACTATTTTAAATAAATGCTGTTTTTTAATGTTCTGTTGACCAAAGAATCCTAAAAACATCAGCATCAAGCACCAAATCAGCATATATGAATGATTTCTGAAAGATCTGAAGACACTGTGACATGAGTTATGATGCTGAAACGTCAACTTTGCAATCATAGGACCAAATTACATTTGAAAATATATTCAAATAAAAGCATTTATTTTATATTGTAATAATATTTCACACTACAGTTTTCTGTGTTTTTGATCAAACAAATGCAGCCTTGATGAGCATAAGATACTTTTTAAAATGTTTTTTAATTATGGTGTATTTCATTAATATTATTAAAGCGGTTTAAATTACCTTTATCATCTTAAAGTTAATATTAAAACACTAATAACTTTAGCAAATCTTAAAATTAACATCCATTTCATATTCTACATTATAATGGTGTAATGTTGTAGCATTTATTAAATGATTAATCCTTTAGCATTCTGTTTTTTAATTCTGACAAAATAGTTAAATAAATGCAAAACCTGTTGTCAAAGTTGCTTTTAGTAGTTTCCACCAGAACTGAACCCACTGGTATGGAACGATAAGCAGATTACTGATGCAGTATATCAATAGGTGGCAGGCAATCCCGAGCAGCAAGAGGACCAGCCGGATGAGCAATATGAGGACGGTGTAGAGGATGAGGTGAGGGAATACAGGCATTGATGGACTGGTGTGCTGAGGAAGTGATACAAAATGCTACATGAAAAATGACTTGTTCCCATCATCCCCACTGCAACATCCATTAGACTCTTGATGACTCAGTGCATGACAGACAGAAGAGAGCAGGAGAGGAAGAGGGTGAAGGAGATCTCTACAGTGAGCATAATGGAGCACAGGTCAGCCAACTGCTTGAGAAGGCCTTTCCTATCAAACAAAAATAGTGAGAAACATGTAGAACAAGAATTATAACTTTGTACGTCAGCTGAAAATGCAGAGCAGTGTAGTTAGAATGTAAATGTGCAAAATGTTAGACAGGCTAAGTGCATTTTGAGCACAGAAGATTTGAAATATCAAAAAATGTTTTGTTTCAGGGCCACGATAAACTGAATGCAAACCCAGAAGCTGAAAACGATGCCAGTCAGATGGAGAGCTTCCAAGAAAAACTGATAAAAAGAGGATGAAGAAGATCTTAGGGAAAGAAATCAAAAGCCTGAGATGTGAAGGGGACTGATTCTAGCGTCTGATTAGTGGCTTTACACGTCTCTTCTTGAAAAAAACTAAAGTGCAACAACTGTGATCCCTTGTTTTTTTAAAGTGACTACTTATGCAAGTGCCTTGTACTTCCAAGTACAAGAATTTGTTTAGCATTCATATTTAATCAAAGCATTGTATCTTTTTGATCTTACTAAGGCGATATGAAATGGCTCCCTGCTGAATAAAAATAAGCAAACTTTTGATTTCTTATGTCAGAGAGTAGTTGAATGATTTCTTATAGGCAAATATTATTTTTTAATATTCCCTCAGTTCTGTACTTTAGATTTCTGAGGTGAAAAAATCTTCAGTCTCTCACGTATTAAAAGTAGTAATGAATTAAAATGGATAGAAGTTACATTGTAAATAATGAGGTTTTTTTTTTTGCCTTGGAATACTACTTTCATCTGAAAACCTAAACACATCTGGACCTTCCCTGTAAGGTATCAAAATATTATATATTAAAGCTGTACAAGAGCTCTTTTATTGGATTCTGTTATTATCAAATTACATTTTTATGCTTCTCAGTAGGAAACTTAAATCACTGAACACGTGGACATCAAATGTGCTTATAAAAGATAACAAATTACTCTATATTTCGAAATATTTACATGAAGCCAAATGTGTTTTTTTATTTATTTTTTTTAGCTTTATTAAAATTGATTAATGTGGATTCTTTTGTTCATGTTCACCCCCTTATAATTTTTGTCTTAACTGCTCAAACTATTAAACTATTAGTAAACTAACTGTTTTTGCGAATTAAATGCTGTATGTTGACTTATTTTCAATTAAAACTGTTTTAAAGTATTATCACTGGTCTTTACATTCAATGCAAAATATGAGACGTGCAAACGCCCACAGAAGGTACAGTCTGGTTGGTCAGGAGACGGAAGTCGTCAGCTGTTTCGCAGCTCACGCAGAAAACTTCCGACTTCCGAAGTTGAACACAAACACAGCTTCATTTTGCTAGCTGAGCATCAAAGAAACCTTTTTTGCTTACCCCTCAGCTGTGGGACGTGCAGGCGAAGACGAGAGCAGGTATTTCTGTTGAGGTTGTGGTCATTTTAATTGTACGGACGTCGAGATAAACACATCTGTCTGCTAACTTTGATAGCCAGCCTGCTCATTATTGGCTATGGAGGAGTTAGCTTGGCTGCTAACTCTAAGGAGCACTTGAGAAATAAGCAAAGCCTGAATATTGTCAAAATAGGGTCTGTTTTATTTGGCTTTGACGGTACAAAACAAACAAATTGATTGGAAAGGAGCCGCAGGGATTGTTACAACGATGCTAGAAAAACATTTGCTACATGTCTGTTGTAATGTACGGGTTAGCAGGTTAAATAATTAACTATAGTTTCACTAGCATGGACTATCTAGGCTATATTTTGTGACAAAAACAAGGTGTCTAGATTGTGTCAGATGACGTCGATATTATGTCATGTAGGTGAGGCTATGCAGTCAGGTTTGAGGAAACCTTTGCTTAGATAGATAGATAGATAGATAGATAGACTAGATAATATGCATCCCTTTCATAACTATTATATATTTAACTGTTATCTTTCATATGCAGCTATAATAAAGCATTAAAATATTTACAACGAGAGGCTTGCTCATAATATTTATTTCAACGCAGCAAGTTATATTATTAATTTCATCTTTTTAATTGCACCTTAGATTAAAACTATTACATTTATTGTTACTGATTTTTTTTGTTTTGTTTTTATATTGTATTCTCTTAGCTGTCACTAATAATTTGTTTAAAACTTCTGAGTGAGCCTAAGTTGCATGAAATGTAAAAAATATATATTTTTTCATCTTTAACTAAACATTTGGCAGACATCCATTAATTCAATTTATTTCTTCCAAACACTTTAGTGTGCTTGAGAGAAGTGAGTGAACTGTGTGGCTCGGCTGCCCGTTTTTACCTGTGGTGGGCCTCCATTGAGGATGACAATGGAAGAGATGAAGAATGAAGCTGAGACAAATTCAATAGTCTCTATGACATTATATGCAGTCATGTACCCAGTCTTCAATGAGGTATTTACATTGGCACTTCAGTATAAGCAAAAACGTAGTGTTTATTGACCATATAAAAATATTTGTTTATATTTGTATGATTAAACATGCTGGGTTTTTTTTGTCTTTCATTGCATTAATCTTTTATTTATCTAAAAAAAAATTTGCAAGCTGTTCTCTGCACACTGATACATTTGGACAGCATACAGTACTGTTTAAAATTTAGGGTTGGTACAATTTATGCTCACCAAGGATGAATTTGTTGTAACACAGTTAAAACTTAAATAATTGCAATTTTCCTATTTAAAAAATGTTTTAAAATGTAGCTTATTCCTGTGATGGCAAAGCTGAATATTCAGCAGCCAATTCTCCAGTGTCACATGATTCTTCAGAAATCATTTTAAATATATTGATTTGATGCTCAAGAAACATCTTGTATTATCATCAATACTGGAGAAAGTTGTGATTTTTGCTAAACCTGTGTTTTTCTTTTTTAAATCTGTGCTGAATACAAAGTTCACAGAACAGCATTTATTTAAAACAGAAACATTATACATGTCTTTATTGTTACATTTGATGAATTGAATGCATTCTTGATAATTATGTATGTAAAAAGTTTTACTGACCCCAACATTTTTAGCAGTAGTGTAGCTTAAAGCAATTGATATTACATCATAAAGTATATGAATATGAGATGTGTGATTTTGAGTTTGTTCATCTGACAGTTGGAGAGGATAAACCTATCAGCAGCACAGACGTTGCGGGCAGCATTTATCAAAGTAAGACTTCCTGAAAGTGTCCATTCATCAGCTGGCAGATGCCGATGATACCGTATTTATTTTTCTGACGTGTTATCTGTCTTCATCTTGCCCTTGTGATGTATTTGTTTTAAAAAAACGATTAATTTCATGCTCAGCATAATATGAGTTTTACTGATGTGAGTTTAATGCTCTTCAATCAACGCCACCCTCTCAAGGCAGAGAAAGAGAACCCAGGCCTCACTCAGGATATCATCATTAAGATACTGGAGAAGAAGAACGTGGAGATCAACTTCACAGAGTCACTACTGCGCATGGCGGCAGATGACGTGGAAGGTAAAAATATAATTTTGCTTCTGGTGCAGTCCCTATATCTGGATCTTTCTTACAATCAAAATGATACAAATAACGACTGTTTCAGTATCTGAAAGTAGGATGTTTTGTGATTCATATTTCACAGAGTACATGATTGAAAGACCAGAGCAGGAATTCCAGGACCTGAACGAGAAAGCACGAGCCCTCAAACATATCCTGAGTAAAATTCCAGACGAGATCAACGACAGAGTGCGCTTCCTACAAACCATAAAGTGAGAATCCGGTCCCTTGTTTTCACCTTGATAGAGGTTAAAGATCTGGACTGGTAATCTACATGATATTTAACCTCTGGTCACTCCAGAGGGATTGTCCTAGTAATAAGTGTACTGTATCACTTAGGATAAAAGCATCTGCTAAATGAATACTTAACATTGTACTTACTTACTACAAACTAGAGTAATGATCAAGCAATAACTGCAGTCAAAATCGTTTGGAGCCTATAGATTTTTCTACCCTTATAGTCTTGCTTAAAGTCTAGTGCTTTAGTTTTAATCAAGCAATCAGCCAACAATTAATCGACTAAGCAATCTTGCATAGCTGACAATACCATGGATACATAGACCTCAGGAGAGGTTCAAACCTGAAAGATTTGTAGACATTTTAATGGGCCTCTCCTCTATTATCTTGCCATTCTCCACTGCTTGACTGCTGAGTCAGTGCTTCACTGTTCATAAATGTATTCATCTTTCCTGACCCCTGTGCTGATTTCCTCAGAGACATCGCCAGTGCTATAAAAGAGCTGCTGGACACAGTCAACAATGTGTTTAAGAAATATCAGTATCAGAATCGCAGGGTAAGTTTTTATTTCACAGATTTTCACTGCTGCACAAGCAGGTTGGGATGGTTTTTAAAATAATGTTCTTGGATTAATACAAGTTTAATGGATAGTTCACTCAAAAATGAAAATTCCTCCATTATTTACACACCCTCAAGCCATCCTAGGTGTATATGACTTTCTTCTTAGATAAATACAGTTAGAGGTATACTGGAGTCCTGGCTTTATCATTTATAATCGCAGTGAATGGGCATCAAGATTTTGAACCTTGAATCTTTAATGAATAGATCACCCAAAAATGTAAATTATGAAAAAATGTACACCCTTGGGTAATCCAAGATGTAGGTGAGATTGTTTCTTCGTGGGAACAAATTGAGGGAAATTTGGCATTACGTAATTTGCTCATCAATAATGTATCCACTGTAGTAGGTGCCATCAGAATGAGAGTCTTAACAGTTTAAAGGGTTAGTTCACCCAAAAATGAAAATTATGTCATTAATTACTCACCCTCACGTCGTTCCAAACACATAAGGCCTTCGTTCAACTTTGGAACACAAATTAAGATATTTTTGATGACATCAGAGATCCATCTGTCCCTCCATAGAAGCAACACAGCTGAAATGATCACAGATTCAGAAACGTACTAAAAACACTGGTAAAACAGTCCATGTGACATCAGTGGATCAACTTCAGTTTTGCCACGCTACAAGAATACTTTTTTTTGCGCAAAGAAAACAAAAATAACATAATGTAACTATACCGTTCTTCTTCCGTGACTTACTTTTTAGTGTATTACAAAGCAGCACATATGCATGCTTAAACGTATTTGACGTAATCAGCCTTGATTACATCCAGGTTAAAGCACGCGCATCTACGTAATCTGTGGCTGTTTGCGCCTAGAGGAAGGTACGCTTACGTTGTGATACGTCTTCCGCCATTTTAGAGAGTAAGTCACGGGAGAAGAATGTTAAATTGTTATTTTTGTTTTATTTGCGCAAAAAAAGGATTCTCCTAGCGTCGCAAAACTTAAGTTGAGCCATTGATGTCACATGGACTGTTTTACCAGATTTTGTGCTACGTTTCTGGATCTGGGATCATTTCAGTTGTATTGCTTTCTATGGAGGGACAGATGGCTCTCTGATTTGTGTTACGAAGATGAACGAAGGTCTTACGGGTTTGAAACGACAAGAGGGTGAGTAATTTATGACAGAATTTTCATTTTTGGGTAAACTAACCCTTTAACAACAGTTAAAATATCTTAATGATGGATTTCGTACAAAAACTCAGCTTTTTACTACACAATATTTTTGACATCTTTATTGTCTGTTTGGACTTAAATCTGGCGGCACCCATTCACTGCAGAGAAACTAACTAAACTAATTGGAGAGCAAATTATGCTTAATTTCTTGGATGTCTTGAGGGTATGTATTCAGAAATTTTGGGTGAACTATGCCTTTGTTATAAATTCATTTTGACTTGTCCCTTCTTTTTTCTTTTTCTTTTTAAAAAAAAATAAAATGTAGCTTGCAGTGAGACACTTGCAGTGGTTGAAATACCCATTGTTGTAGTAACAGAGCCACAATTCGTGAACATTATGTGTGTGTGATTTTAATGTGGAAAAAAACCAAGTGAAAAATCAGCGTAAAGTTGCATCTAATTATACTTTTTTACAGCTTTGTTGCAATGACAGCCTAATGGCTAAAATATTTAAATGACTTGAATATTTCAATTAAAACTTTGTAAGATGTAATGTAAGTTTTTTTTTTTAAATATTTTTAATTCTCAGTTCTTTTTAATAGCCAAATATTAATATGTTTTAACTTTTTTCCCAGGCACTTGAACACCAAAAGAAGGAGTTTGTAAAGTACTCCAAAAGCTTCAGTGATACGCTGAAAACATACTTCAAAGATGGAAAGTAAGAAAGCAGACAGTGAGGGATATCTTTTCAAAGTGCAGTGCTTATGCTTCTAGCACACATCTGTTTTACAGATCTTCTATAAAAGTGCATTTCTCAATGAAAAATTATCAGCCAATTGATGTCCTGAGCATTGACTTTTCTCTTTCCCCTCCGCAGGGCAATAAATGTCTTTATCAGTGCCAACAGGCTTATCCACCAAACTAACTTGATACTACAGACCTTCAAAACCGTGGCCTAGGAGACGGAGCTGTGATGTGTGTGGGAGTGTGGAGCCAGTTATGTGTAATATACAAAGATATTTGTCTTTTCAAAGTATAATTTATAAACTTTGCCTCATTTGAAGGAACTTGAAATGAGGAGTTCAAGACGTTAATTTACTCTTAGCTGAATAATCATGATTTTCACCCTTACTGACAGCTTCATTACCTTTTTCTTTCACTGTTGTCCCGATCAAACGAAAGCCAAAAGACTTTGCGCCTTAAAGTGTCATGCAACATTCCATATACAAAGTGTAAATATTGGTATTCTTTCTTTGTCATTGAGACATAAAGAATAAGAATAAATGATGTATTTAACAGATATTTGGTTATAAATGTTCAATAAATAGTTTCCAAATGTTTAATATTCTCTGTCTCGGGAGGTTTTTAATTTATTCATTTAATATATCCCCACAGATGCACTGAGGAAGTTAAAAACATGGCTTTTATGAAGTCTGCGCTGTAATGTACATTAAAAAGCACAGTTAATGGAAGAGCTCTTCGACTTTCTATGTGTTTAAGTGGATATTTAATGGTCTCAGAGTAGATGCAGAAGAGGGTGTCCTGGGCTGAAAGATGCTGAGTATAGTCTAATTGTGTCACCCAACCTCATAATGTTATTAGTTTTGAAACTGAAAGCCAAAACACACGTATTTGCTGTTATGTACAAACGTAAACTATACTGTTCAAAAATTTGTGGCTTGTAAGATTTTTTTCTCAATCTTACTTTTGAAAGAAGCCTCTTATTGGCTGCCCACTGCTCCGGGTGTGTGTGGTGTGTGTGTGTTCACTGCTGTGTGTGTGCACTTTAGATGGGTTAAATGCAGAGCACAAATTCCAAGTATGGGTCACCATACCTGGCCACAAGTCA
>JAUMHE010000043.1:13447892-13467992 GCA_032359235.1 Enteromius mattozi | reverse complement strand
GATTTTGTTGGGGACAATTTGGAACAGGTGGGGCTTAGAACCCTTCAATACCTCCAAAGTGGGGAATGGCAAAAAAAAGTTTAAGAAACACTGCTGTACAATAACTTTCTTTTTATTTAATTGCAGAAATCCAAAAAACATGACACACTTAACCAGTGGTTACCACACACATTTCACCCAGTTTCTCGGTTGTTGTTGTTATTATTGTTATTATTATTATTATTAAATCAGATTTACATCAGAGAGTCTCAGTTAAGCACAGCCTTTGCCAGAAGGTGGAGCTCACACTCAAGTTATTACAAAACAGAACACATGCAAACCTAGTCAGCTCGGAGGAAACTTTAAGTCTTGAGTGTGAGTCTCTGTAAGTTTTGTGTCATTGATGATGTTGCTCCTGGTGCTCATGATATTTACCCCTTTTAATGGTGAGTAATGCATAAGAATGATTTCCAGGGTTTTGATTTTGTTTGTGTTAAAAGACCAACTTTTAGTCCATGAATTGTATATATATTTTTTTTTTACAGATAATGTTGATGCTGAGGTGATAACATCATTCTCCACAAAGCAGCATGTTTTGGCAGGAAGAAATGTTACACTTTCCTGCAACTACACTGGCAATGTTCGCAATCTGCAGTGGTACCGTCAGTATCCCGGATCCATACCTGAAAATATCGTTTTTCACACTGAGAGCAGCAGTCAGTCACAGCCCAAGCTTCGTCTGTACGCTGTGGCTGAAAAAGGAATCAAACTCATGAATCTGAGCATATCTTCTACACAAATGGATGATTCTGCTGTGTACTACTGTGCCCTGGAGCCCACAGTGATAGGAAACACAACTACACTGAACAAAAATAGATCATCATGACACACTGACAAACATTACCAACATGTACCACTGCATACAACCCAAAATGAAAGAAAAAATAATTAAAAGAGCTGGTAACTGCACATCAAGCAGTGTAAATATATTTGAAATTTGTGGTTACAGTACTGTATATTTTCTCCATCTTAGTGTCCAAAATAAACATTTTATTTTTTTGTGAAATCATTTTATATGATTAAACAACAACTTTAAATATTTAAACGTCTTAATTTTAACTAGAAAGAAAACTAAAATGCATTCACACACAGTGAGTATCTGTAGGATAAGATGAAGATGAAGGTTTGTGTGGGAGGACCTCAAGGTTTTGTCAGCTTAAGAAGAAATCACTGAGAAACACTGACCTACCTTCACTGAGGAGTCTGAACTCAAACTACAGAAACATGTTACTCATCTCTTCTGTTTTAGTTTTTATCCTCATTATTGTAAGTACTGATGAGATTAGATTTTGTAGCAAAAGTGATCTCACATGCATTCTGCCAGCAGGAGGAGCTCCAGAATCCATCCTAGTTCAGTCTCAGTTCAATTGCATAAAAACAGAGCAGACATACATTGAGTCATAAACTGTAACTGTCAGAACTGTAAGTCTTGACTCCCAAAGTCACTGTCTTTCATAAGTGTAGATGTTGCTCCTCGTATCCATAATATTTTCTCTTCTAGAAGGTGAGTAATTCAACAAGCTTTTTATACTGCTGACAATCTGAATTAGTTCATTAGAAATGTAATAAAACATTGTTTGTTCTCAACAGAGACTGCTGGTGAAGATGCCATAAAACCAGTCTTCACTGAGAAGCAGGTTTTGGAAGGAAAAGACGTTACACTGATCTGCAACTACACTGGTACTGTCAACAATTTACAGTGGTATCGCCAGTATCCTGGATCCAAACCTGAGAGCATCATCATGTTTTTTGAAACCATCCCCAAATCAGAGCCCGCTCTCCGTCTGAACGCAACAGCTGATAAAACAACCAAAAGTATGAATCTGACAATCTCTTCTACTGAAGTGAAAGACTCTGCCGTGTACTACTGTGCCCTGCAGCCCACAGTGACAGGATACACAAGAACACTGTACACAAACTGAAATAACAAAACTACCCTCTTTATAAAAAAGACACTTAAAGGAATGTTGGAATAAACTTTAAACATGTAAAAATGGTAAAAAAAAAAATAAAAAAATAAAAAAAAAGTGTGTTGATGGTAGTTCTGATTCTCAGAAATAGCAAGACCACCTTTTATATGTGAAAAAGGTGGTCTTATAAAAACAACTTGATGATGGAAACATTTGACATATGTACTGTACAGTGTCAATACAATTTTTGTATCATAAATCAGAGTGACACAAAAACATATCATGTAGACTACAGTTTTTTAAATATATTGTACTTGTAGAGTAAGATGAGCAAGTACAGTATGAATGGGAGGAGCTCAATGTTTTGTACATTTCAGCACAAGAGCTCAAAAGGTCCCATCTCAGTTTAGTTCTTGACTCTTAAAGTCATTGTCTCTCATTAGCGCAGATGTTGTTCCTCACATTCATTATATTTTCTCTCCAAAAAGGTGAGTGATTCATTACAATTAGGCTACTTTGGAATCACTGTTTTTCTCCTTTTTACACTCTTGACAATCTGAATTAATCCATAAGAAATTATTAATTAAAACACTGTTTGTTTTAAAACAGAGACTGCTGGTGAAGACATCATAAAACCTGTCTTCACACAGAAGCATGTTTTGGCAGCAAAAGATGTTACACTGATCTGCAACTACAAAGGAAATGTTCAGAATTTACAGTGGTATCGCCAGTATCCCGGATCCAAACCTGAGAACCTCATCATGTTTTTTGAAACCATCCCAAAATCAGAGCCCACTCTCCGTCTGAACGCAACAGCTGATAAAGTAGCCAAAAGTATGAATCTGACAATCCTTTTTACTGAAGTGAAAGACTCTGCTGTGTATTACTGTGCCCTGCAGCCCACAGTGACAGGAAACACAACTACACTGTACAAAAACTAAAATTATAGAAGATGATGATGCACAATGCATAGATTAAATCTACACTTTATAAAACGGACACTCAACTGCAACGTGATGGAATAAACTTTAAAAATGTAGAAAGGGCAGTGTGAACTGATTCTCAGAAATATCAAAACCACCTTTCAGATCTGAAAAGCAATTTCATGCTGAAACATTTGATGTGTACAGTGCCACTGCATATTTTTAGATATCATCAATCAGAGTGACAAAATGGCATTTTATCTTGTAGATTACAGTTTTTTTTCTTCATATATTGTACTTGCAAGATGAGATGAGCAAGTAGGTATGAATGGGAGGAGCTCAATGTCTTGTCAACATCATCAGAAGAACTCAAAAGGTCCCATCTCAGTTTAGTTCTTGACTCTCGAAGTCATCGTCTCTCATTAGTGCAGATGTTGTTCCTAACACTCATTATATTTTCTCTCCTAAAAGGTGAGTGATTCATAACAATTACTGTGGAATAACTGTTTTTTAATGTTTATCCTGCTGACAATCTGAATTGGTCAATTACAAATGATTAATTAAAACATTGTTTTAAACAGAGACTGCTGGTGAAGATATCATAAAACCAGTCTTTACTGAGAAGCAGGTTTTGGAAGGAAAAGAGGTTACACTGATCTGCAGCTACACTGTTACTATCAGCAATTTACAGTGGTATCATCAGTATCCTGGATCCAAACCTGAGCATCTCATCATGTTTTTTGAAACCATCCCCAAATCAGAGCCCGCTCTCCGTCTGAACGCAACAGCTGATAAAACAACCAAAAGTATGAATCTGACCATCTTTGCTACTGAAGTGAAAGACTCTGCCGTGTACTACTGTGCCCTGGAGCCCACAGTGACAGGAAATACAAGAACACTGTACAAAAACAGAGTGAAAAACGAAATTCAAGCAGAAAAACAAGATCCTTATTTTAAAAACTAATTATATAACCATTAGAAAGAATTTGTGAACAACATGCAGTGATAGAACTCTGGAGTAAAAGTACATAATCTAGATTATTTTAATAAAAATCATTCTTATAATAAAGCAAGTTACCAGCTCTGAAGGTGTAATACATAGTAATACACATATAGCTATTAACACTAGAACTCCCAGGTTTTTCAGAGCCCCTCAGCCCTACCAGAGAAAATCTAAAAGATTACGGTTTCAGTGCTTTCCAAACCCTGTTTAAATACAAGACACATCATGTTTCTTCTAAAATTCAGAAAATGCTGTGTTCTCAGCAGACTCAAACTTTACCAAGAAGTGACTGCTGTATTTCAGTTCCCAGCTTGATTACATAGCTGATACACCATATGCAGACTATTAAATGGAGAAACTGTACCAAACTTTGCATAAATGAAGAACATGGAGAACTTCTGAAGTATATGTAAAGCTATGTAAGTAATATATGAAAACAAGTGGGCGGAGCTAGCTGAGGAGAAAGTCATTGCAAACAAAAGAACAGCACAATGCCTGCGAAGACAGAAGAGTACTTTCTGTGATCTTGAGAAATCTTGACAAAAGCGATGTTGTTGCTCTGTCTGCTCATACTTTTCAATCACTTTGGTAAGACATTGGCTTTAATTGGTTGTTTTAGGGTAAAAAGACAACTACTTACTGTTTTTATATTTTTATTTTTATTTTAATACCAAGTATTATGTGGAAATATGTATATAATTACAGGTAAAACTACTGGATATGGAATCAGACCAGACAAAAATACCACAATGTTAATGATGGATACAAACATCACACTGTCATGCACATATGAAGGCTCAATAGACACTTTATACTGGTACCAACAAAAACCTGGATCAAGACCAGAGTTTCTAATAATGATTGATGAATCTTCTAGATATGTGACCAAAGCCAGTCCACCTTACCCGCGTCTGTCAATCAATCGTGATAAAGTACAGAAACGTGTTCATCTGGAAATCTCCCCTGCAGCAGTTACGGATTCCGCTCTGTATTACTGTGCCTTGAGGCCCACAGTAACAGGAAACACATGTACACTGTACAAAAACCCTTACTGTATGTAACAATTCAGAGTGACTGTGCATTTGAAATGTAAACATATTTCAGCGTGAAATGTGAACTGCTCTATTTATTTTCTGATGCTGTCTTCAGTCTTTGCAGTGGCTGTAAGCGTGTCATTTCCAAGCTGCACTTTCTATGGTGTCCAGAGGAGATCTTAAGCATAGAAGATGCATTTCATGGATCATGAGATCAGCAATACAACCTCAACTTTACTACCACATCGTCACAAATTCCTGCAACTAATAGCCTATATCTGACAGAAGCTACAAGTGCACCAAAATATCCATATTTTGGCGAGAGACAAAAGCTTACACCCCTAGTCTTTCTGAGGTTTTTACTAACCACAAAGTGTGCACTTAACACTATGCAGAACCCACACAGACCACAGGATGAGCATCCTCTGGCAGACAGGGTGAACAATCATCTTTGTTTTCACTTTTTAGGGATAGTCACAGTTTTTGATATCCTATCTCTGGGAATGTCCCCAATTTACAGCACATACAAAACACCACACAAACACACTGCAAAAACCATTCCCATCAAAGCCTGCTGGTTAACAGGGCAATGCAGGATTTTGCAGGTATACAGAAGTTCCTGAATCCTTCCTAAAAGTTAATTCCCAAACACACACACACAACAATACCACAGGGGTGAAATATATATAAAAAAATACACACAGAAAAAATGCAATGAAGCAAACAACTGTACTTTCAACAATTACACTTGAAATTTGTGTTGAAAGTGAGCCTAAAATGATCCCAAAATAATCAGCCCACATTCAGGATAAATACACTTTCTAATGAACAAACATAAACATAACAGTATACATTACATTTAGATACACTTTGTGAAAATACACATTCACACAAGTGATGGGTCGTTCTTGAACGATTCGTTCATTTTGAACGAATCTTTAATGTGACTTGGGAAGAGCGAGTCATCTCGGGGAGTGATTCGTTCAGTCGTGCATGCGCATTGCGAAAAGTTCTGACTGGAATTAGTTCACCTGTTTCGAGTCTTTGGGTTTGAGTCGTTCTTTCATCACGTGACGTGACAACCCCATCAGCCAAAAGAACGAACGACTCGAAAGATTCGATAGATGACCTAATCAATTCTCTTTCCGGCTTATGATAGGCTTATGGGGCTGTCACGTCACGTTATGAACGAACGACCCAAAAAGACTTTTCAGATAAGAGGTGAGCTAATCATAGACTGAAGACCCAGGTTAACACTGAATTAATCTTTTTTTTATTTTTTATGTGTTAGGGGAAAAACATAACATTTTATTTATACTTTTTTTTTTAAATTAACGAAATGAACGAGATGACTCGAAAAAAAGATCCGTTCATTTTGTTGAACGAGGCTCAAATGAACGAGTCTGTAAGATGATCCGAACTTTCCATCACTAACACTTCACAATAGCATTAACTTGAACTATAAAAATTTTATACATTTTTGTAACAAAGTTTTATTTACGCCAAAGTTCGTTTGTTTTTTGTTTTTACTATATTTTTTTAATAACGTAGTGCTGTTTTGTTCTAATATTAGTATATGCCATATGGCATAATAATAATAATATCAATAATAGATAATAACAAGTTAGATATCAATGATATATTGACCACTTAACTAGGTAATGTCCCCAGTTTACATTTTAGAAATCTAATCTGCTTACCTTTTCCACGAGAGCCTCAATCAATCCAAGCTGTCCAAGCTAAACGCCATTTTCCTCAGTTCCCAAGAACACCTGTGGCCCGTTTCCAGTTATCCTGTTTTCAATACATTTCCATGAAAAATAAAATGAATGTAGACTTTGAAGGAAAACATGTTGTTCTTCTTCCCCCTTGTTGCTCATATCAACTAATGTGCATAAAGTCGCATGCATTGCGTTTCACAGGTCAAATAAAGATGGCAAGCCAATTTATTTCACTAAAAACTCCTTTTAATTTGTTGACGTGATTACCTTGAACCTACAGCCGTGGAGAGCGTTATAGCATCTTCCAGGCGCCGACAGCAAACCTGATGAGATCAGCTCCAGCTGACAGGATCCAAAGAACAAATCCTTCAGATGACACGAGCTCTTATCTCCATGTCTGCAGCGTTGAAGCTGGATCTTCAGTCTTTAATTAAGGCCAACAGCTCCACCTTGCGTTCAAATGTTATATTCTGTTCTTTTAACAAAAATGTGGGATGCACTGCAATCAGCACAAAAATAGTGTACTAACAATAATGTAATATTTAATGACATTATTTGATTCTAAAGTAATAATTTGTTTTTTTATGCTAAATTGATTGAGTGTAAATTGATTATTTTTGTATAACGCTATGACTATTTTCTATTATGACTATTTTCTATGAGGGTCAAATAACATTCTGGTTATTTCACCTGACCACCACAACAGAACAGATTTTAATTTAACTTGTAACTGAATATTACATGAAATAGGCTACTATCACAGTACAAAATACGGTGTACTTTTTGATTGTATCATATGTACAACTGCTGGCTGATGATCCTTTCAGTATTCTTAAGGGCACAATAGGTGATTTTACAAAAGCCCATAGTGTTTCTCTGAATTTGCTAATGCAACGAAAGAGCTCTGGTTCAAAAAATGAATAAATAAACAGTTTAATCTACTGTAGATTTTCTGTTTGTAAGATAAATGCATACATTCTGGATCATGCCATACTAGACCCTAAGTACTGCCTCTGGCACAGTAAATTACCAGACCTTTCTGTCAAGTCTTTCACATAGTCTGCAATAATTAGTTTAATTACTGAATTATTACCTTTGTCCCCCCTCGACTTTTTTTGCAGCTCTCACTGTCTCTCTCCACTGGCTCAGCCCAGTTGCCTGCGTCAAATTCACTCCCATTTATGTAATATATTCTTAAATTTAAGCCTCACATAAAGCTCTATGACTGCATTTGAACTGACTATGTCTTCTTCTGCTGTGATTTTAATTGAAGATGGTATTGTTGCAGAATTTTTTTTCGATGATGATGATTTGTCAGGCACACAAACTCATGGTATGGGAGGTGCTTTTATTAACTTCTTAGAAATTGTTGCAAAATTAATATTTGATGCATAAATGTGTGTAACTTATGTTGTAGAACAAAGTGTGAATATCACTTTTGTCATTTAACTACAGACCTTATTTTACTCACAAATGAAATACTGTTATTCTAAAAATATCTAAAAAATGAATACATTTAAATCGGTTCATGTGTATGTATATACAATATAATGCACTGAAGATACTGTAAAATGTGTGTTTTTATCCAGACATACATGTATTTGTCCCCTCACCTTATTTTGATTTTCTCTGCCCCTGCAGGTTACACCATGCAATTACAGATATAGAATGATTGAAGAATGATAGAATGATTAATGCTGTTTATATATTTTATTGCACACACACACACACACAAAGCAGCAACTGAACCAAAACAAAACAATTAAACAAGAGTAGTAAGTAAGCTTATATAATAACAGCATAATGATATTTAAAATAATAAATCAATAAAATATATATTGTATACTTAAATGTACAATTATGCACAATATAAATAAATACAATACAAAAATGAGAGGTATAAGTATGTGATTTATGTAGATTAAAATATAAGTCTAAAATTATAAACTGATATTAAAAACTGTTTTTCTAAAAAATATATGGAAAAACAACTATTTAAGAATGTTTAGTATGTGAGAATGAAAGAACAAAAGGATTTGTGTTGTATGTAGAGGGTGATCTAAACATAAATAATAAAAAGCAGCAAACCATTGCATATTAAAATCAATAATTCATATTGACGTTTTTCTTCAATTTCACAATTGATGAAACAATTCACCATTTTCTCACAACTATAAACACAATTCAAAAGTATACACCAACTTGCACTAATCTCATACTTCCAGGCCAAAACCAAATATTTTAGTCAAAAGCATATTATCTTCAGGCGAAATCAAACTTTGGCCTCAGATGATGCACAAACCCACCAAATACTCAATACACAGACTATTCCACTGTCTAGAGAACACTAGTGAGAACAATTCAAAACACTACTGTACAGAGATACAGTAGATGAAAAGCACTACAAGAGAAAAGTTCAACGACCAAACTTAGCAGTTTCTTAGTCTTCTGACAAAAGACTTCTCTGCCTCAGACAGTCATCTCTCAGTTCTGCACAAATAGAGTGCATATAAGGAATACTATCTGGCTTACAAATCAATTCAACAGTCATTTGTTTGAGAATGTACAACATGTGCTGCAGTATTGACTGTACATAAAATAATGAAAGTTCTCTGTAAGATTACAGTACTGCTGTGTACTGTAATTATATTGTAGATGAGCCTGCAGGCCAACTTCCCTCATGGGCAGTCCATGCAGAAGAACATGCTCAACTATAGCGCTTTGTATTTCATCAGGAACAAATGACCTTTGACCTCATCCCCTTCATTTTTGTGATCTTTTCTTTTTCCTCTTTGTCTCCCACTGCCAGGATTAATTTTCCAAAACACGTGATCACTTGTGCTCTTGCTTATATCATCCTAAGATTCTGAGCTGTGTGTCACCACTGAATGTTCACACAGGGATAAATATGCGCTGTTTGAGTTCATTTGTCGATGCTTGAGTTAATTAAATTGTGTGGTTTTTGTGTTTTCTAAATGAGAACATGGTTAAACCTTTGCAAAATGATTTTTGTGTAGTTTTGCAGAAGCACTGAGCAAACTGGAACGTGTGCAAACAGGTGAAATGTGTTAAAAGTTTTAAGAAATGTCTTTGTTTTGAGAACTGTATGAATAGTTTGGAAATCTGGGCCAAACGAATCAGTGATAGTGTGTTAGCAATCGAGAAAAATGGTAAATAACTGCAAGAATGAATGGGAACATGAAATATTACACAATGCAAATATCAATTGTTAGTCCAAGCAAATCGCTCAGGAAATCTATAGTGAACACACGTGAGTGATAAATGGTTCAAAGGCGCCATCTAGTGTTTTTTTTAAGCACTACATGTAGTTTTCAGCACAGAACTGCAGATTACAATAATGACAATAGGTGGCAGCAGGTACTTAGTTTTGCTTAGGAGGATTCTCTTGGTGTGGGCCCTCTGTTGGAGACTTCTGGCACTGTCTTCACATCAGAGGTCCTTCAGATTTGCTGAGGAATTAGTCCAAACCACTGAGGCCTGATGGAGGTTTAGAGGTCTGGTGATCTGTGCAAGGCTTTATGAATGTGTTTTGCACATGAATGCGCATGCACAAAAAGCATATTGTGAAATGCTGATGCATATTTTACATATTAATCATTCAAATAAATACAAACAAGAGCATATCTTTAAAATAAAGACTGCTTATACTTGTACAAAATAAAACGTAAAATGCAATGCAAAATGGGATTTAAAAAATAATTAATTTAAAACGGTAACACAATTTGTTTTTGATTCACGCTTCTACGTGTGCACATCTTATATCAGTACTTATTTTGCTGAAATTAGGAAAATTTTCATCATGAATCATACTTCTACGGAAAGCATAAATGTTAAGCATCGGAACAAATATTCACAGAAACGATAAATCACTCTTTCTGTTTTGCAATGTCTTTTATATGTGAGTTATAATTGTTGTGCTTTTATGACTAATCACACCCTCTGTTTCAGTATTAATAATGTTTATGGAAAGTACAAATAATATATATAGTTAATACAGCAGTGCAAAAACCCTAATTAAAGAGGAAGTGTGTAATTTTAACTGAATTACTGTAGGTGAACTAGGCCTACATGACGACAGTTTATAAGGTTCATATTATAGACCAGAGTCATGCATGTGCTACATTTCTCTTCTCTGCAAGCTGCAAATGTGCAAAATGTGCATGCATCAGTCTTCCTGTCCTCGTTTCTGTCACCCACCCACACACACATGCGCAAACACACACATCCTGTCTTGGTTGCCTCACAGAAGAGAAAAAACAACCACAGACGTATGTGACGTAGGCAGGAAGTTAGGCATTATGTCTTATTTCTGCACAGCGCCCACTTCCTGTGGAAAATAATATACTAACTCCGTTGATTCAAATCATCCTACTTACCTACTTTCAAAATGATGCCAGAGGTTACCTCTAGTTAGCTGAACTATAATTATGATTAAACTGTTTATTTCTATGTAATTTATAGCTTGGTTTCTTGCATTGCAGGACCATCCCATCTTCATGAAAAAAAAAAAAAATGTCAGTGCATGTAGTAAAATAATCCTGATGTCTACTGCACAATGAAAACAATATTAGTTATGTAATATATGCTGTAGTTTTAAAAGGTGCATTCCTTTAAAAAAAGCTTTAAGCAATGACATTTATACATTTCATCACATATTTCATGCATTTGATTGTGCAAGAAGTTTTTAGAGGAATTCAAGTGAAAACAACTGAATATGATTGTCAAAGACACATCTAAGAATAAACTTTTTGAAATGTTTGTTCAAAACTGTCAGTTTTTTTCTGATGAATAACAACAGTTAGGGGTAGATAGTATCAGGGTACACATTTTTTATTTTGTGTCTCTCTGTAAGTGTTGGAAAATGAGTGTGAGATTTTTCCATGTGGCTGTTTTTTTTTCCTTTTGTACAATGACCTTTTAGCTTACAGTATATCATTTAGGTAGCTGGAATCCATTTGCATATTACTTTTCATAGTTTCATAGTTGCGCTGTTTTCAACTTTCAAACATTATTGCATATGCATGTAAAATGAAACAGTAACACTATATAATAATATAACGTTGCTAAAAAAATACATACATACAAATCTTTTATATTCCCACTCATATTCTTAAAAATAAAGGTGTTTTACGATGCCATAAAACCTTTTTTGTCTATATGGTTCCATAAAGAACCTTTAACATCTGAAGAACCTTTCTGTTTCAGAAAGGGTTCTTTGTGTCGAAAGAAGGTTCTTCAGATTATTAAAAGGTAAGAAAGAGATGAAATTATAATTCTTTTAAAAAAAGAACTATAATTATGCTGTTTAGCACTTTTGTTGATACATGATTTCTAGCCTGGGTTCTCACATTAAAGTACCATGAAAAATGACTATATATATACACACACACACATATTTATATATGAAACTTAAGATGCGATAATGCTGCAGAATTAAACATAGTTTTCAGTTAGATTTCTTTTAAATAGCTTTAAAAAGGTCAAAAGAGCAGAATAACCTAGTTACTGACCTAGTTCTGTGTGATTTATATTTCCCATGAGCAAACACTACAGCTCCATTTAAATGATGTAATGTTGTCTGTTGTTATAAATAAATAAATATAACTTCATGACTGTTTTGATTTATATGTAGTCTACTAGTTAGTAGTGATGTTAGTGTTATTTGGGCCAAAACTTTGTTTTCAATTACATGCAAATCCCTGATAAATGTCACATCGATAACATATAAAACCATCACACAATAACAGTGCATGGTTAGAAAATCTTTTTCATAATTGTTCACAATTGGTTCCTTTTAATTTGCTTTCAATTGTGTGTTTCATAAGGGTCCTTGACCATCTGAAAAATGCCAGTCAAGGGCCTTAAAGCAGTATTATTCATATTAACTAAAGCCTGCGTTTAAAGAGATGGCAATTTGCTCAAAAAAAACAACAAAAAAAACTAGTAGATGCATTGTTGTGACGTTGTGTCACTTCATCATAGGTGGTACTTGACCTAAAGTCTAACAACCACTGCTTCCGTATTATCATTGTCCTGCCCCTAAAATGTCTTTCATCACCATGAATGCTTTATATTTTTGAAAAAGATGTAATGAGGTCATCCATTTAAGGTCACGAGGCTCTAGTGCTCACCTTTCTGCATACTACTGAGATAGACCTTATAAAACAGAATGAAAACAGAAATACTCTTTCATGACAACAGAATAACATACCTTGAGTCACAATTATTATGAAAATCTTGGCTTCATTTGTTATATTTTATTACTGAAAATATGAAAAACTACTTATGAAAAATAGCTTTACTTTTATAAAAAAAAAAGAAGAGAAGAATATCTGACAGTACTTAGCATGTTTAAATTAGTAACATTTTTATTGTCATATTGAACCAAAAACCAAAATTTTGAAAAGGCAGAACATCTTTTAGACTGCTGTACAATGCAGATAAACAGAACAAAATATGAAATTAACAAACAGACTTTACTAATGTTTATTCTATAAACCAACTGCATTCTCACACCTTCCACTGCAAGATAATAAGATGATAATATATTTCAATAAAAAATGTTAATATTTCACAATCCTCTAATGAAGATGACACAAAAACATCAACAGGAAGTGTGAGTGATTTTGTTTGCGTGGAAAACAGGTGCTGTGGATGTGGGCTTTATGTCTGTGTGGGGTTTACAGTCTTAGATCTGACAGCTGGTCTATCTCGAGAGCTCGGTTTTCCGCTTCACACAGCTCTGGTTTTAAACCATGGAAAACACAACACACTTCCCGGATGATGTGGACAAGTTTAGAAATTTGGGCGTGTACATGTTTTGCCCGTTATTTACAGATGTTGCTTTAGAAAAAAAAAAGGGGGTAACACTTTAAGGTGTCCTTGTTGCACACCTTACATGTACTTATTATTATAATAACAATGCATTATATATAATTACATGTAATTAAATTATATAGTGCAGCAAAATTCAAACTGAATAGGAACCTGAATCTTAAACTGGTTCTCGACACACCAATATAATCTTAGAACACTAAAAACATAAATAATATAGATCTGCCTGTTTTACATGTATCCTTTTATATTAATTATTATCATTATTATAATTAATGTATATTAAGTTTTCAAATGTTGCATGCTATTGTATTTTGCATTTTTTGCTTAAAGTTTTGTTCACAAATATGCAAGACACAAGGTTGTATGTCCAAAATGAAACAATTCTACAAAATTAAATATCATTTTCAATTTGAATGTAATATTCATTTTATATATATATATATATATATATATATATATATACAAAAAACTCCCTGTCAAAAATAGGTCAAAAGATCAAAAGGGCAGAATAAACTAGTTAACGTTTTGTTTAATTTGTATCACTAAACATTTTTACACATTTTTGAATTTTTTTTCTGATATTATCACTGGCCATTTGATTCTGTTTTGATTATGAAACATTTACCTAATAAGACAAACACACACATACACTCAGAAGTACCATAGGTGTTTGAGAAAGCATAGGTATGCGAGTAGATGTGAGCGAGTGACCTGTGAGTGACAGGTTTGTGTATGATGCAGTAGTCCGGGTGTTCAGCGAAATAACCATCTGCTCCCATCGCTTATCAGATCAACTTCAGTCTCTGCCAGTCCTGTGTCAGGAAAACATGACACATAAAATTAAATACACTATGTTATTTAATGATTTACTGCTTAATAATGAAAAGAATAAACAGTAGTCTATTGGAGAAAATTGCAAATACAAACCTTTACATCATATCTCAGTCAGTCTGAAAGGCAGCATCTCTTCAATGCTAAAAAATAATGATAATAATAATGAAAATATATGCAAGTCATTTGCTATTTTTATTTACTTTATGTATGCATATTAAAAATATATAAAAATATATGCATGTTATTCTTTGTGTTAATATAACAAGCGCAATTTTTTTATTTACCTTAAATGTATATGTATGTATTTCACTTTTTTTTTTAAACCCCCTTTTTTGGCCTAAAATTGTATATGTTTTGTATGGCAATGCAATCTGTCCATATTTGTCTCAGGTCTCCTGCAGACAACTAGAATTATCCTCATGTGGCCAAGCAGGGGAGGCCCCATCACTAGTCTCATGTGAAGGGACCTGAAAGGGACTCTTAAAGCGACCTAAAGCCACCTTTGCGACAGTTATCAGTGCTATTGTGAAAGTGCACTGTGAGCCATAACTGGGTCCAAATATGGTAACAAACATGTCCCTTGACATGTCTGAAAAGATTTCAAACATTCAAGAATAATAATAATAATAAAAACATTTTATAAAACAATATAAAATGATTTGAGATATTTTTAAAAAGTGTCTGAAATTTATTTTGTCAATTTAAGTCACCTTTATTTACAGTATAAAGTGATTTTAATAATACAGATTGTGTCAAAGCACTTAACGCATTGGTCTCAAAACTCAATTCCTGGAGGGCCACAGCTCTGCACAGTTTAGCTCCAATCAGCTCCAAATCACCTGTGCAGAGCTGTGGCACTCCAGGAATTGAGTTTGAGACCAGTGACTTAACAGTATCAAATTGGAAAATAGAGTGTCAGTAATGTATAATATATAATATATATGTACTTTAGTAGTGGACAAAAACTTAAATATGACTTTTAGTATAAACTTACTATAGTATTTTTTTTTTTTTTTTGACAACATGTTTGTTCACAATTATTACCAAATTGATCACCAAACATAGCAATCTCGAATAATAAAATGAAAATTTCACAATATAGTTATTATAGAGTGTTATAGAGTAAATGGTAAAAGTCTAAATTCATTATGCAGCCTGGTTTGAGACAGCAACAATGTCAGCCTTTATGATAAAATTATTCATGTACCTTTTCAAGGCCTTACGATCTTTGAGCAAATTTTTTATTTGGTTCAACAGCTTTGTTTTTAAGCTAACAGACAAACTCAAGCATCAAAAAGATTTAGTAAACAAGATTAGTAAAATTATCTGATTTCTTGCTTAAGACTTAAGACTGTCTATAAAGTCTCTCCAACTTATTATTAGAACTCCTAGTTTCTATTTTCCTAGCTGTCTAATATTTAGCAAAATTTAAAAAGTAATTAATAATAGAAATCGTATTAGTGCTGTCAGATGATTTATCACGATTAATCACATCCAAAAGAAAAGTTTTTGTTTATACAATATATGTTTGTGTATCATGTATACTTACTGTATATAAACACATTCAAATACAGTATATATTTTGAAAAGATGTACTTGTGGTTACATATATAGTAATATTACATGCATATTAATGAATTTAATATTACATAAAAATATGTTTAATATAAAAGCATATTTTTCTTAAAAATATACGTGCACCTGTGTGTATTTATGTATAAATAATAAATAAACATAGAACACACACATATATTATGTAACCTTTTATTTTGGATGCGATTAATGATTAATCCTTTGACAGCAATAATTCTTATATAAAATTTTGTCACAGATTTTATTGTCATTGCGCACTGACCTAATTGATTTATTCCACAAGCAAAAGCATTCAAAAGCCTTCTTAAAATATTTTTATTTTGACAAATGTAACTTCATCCCAGACTGAGTACATGATTGGAGGATAACTGATTAGACGAATGGACTGAGCTGAAGTAAATAAAAAAAGAGAAATTAATCCAAATTATTGAATTCAAAAATTATACATAATGATAACTGAGATGAGTTCCCTATAGTACGCCCACTCAATGTAAAAATAAAACAACTTTTATTAGACTGCTGAAATGACGAATAATTCATCTCGTGAAAATATGCTAAACATTTGTAAAAAGTATTATTTTTTGAAAAAATTACTCTTGTAAACAAATGCAGTTTAAGATCCATATGTACAATATGTTAGATGTATAGAATTCAGCAAGAGGTCGTTTATGTTGTTCTTTACTGAGTACTTATTTACAAATTAAAATATTATTTATCACACATGACTAAACAGTCAGTACAAGAGCTTAGATGAAAATATGACAAAAGACAAGGTAAAAATAGTCTTTGTTTAAAGTATGTCAGTTATGACTTGGAGGAAGAATCACTGAAGCTGTCAGGTGGCCAGGGTGTGTGGTTTTCACTTCTTCCCATCCTAGACACGTGTATGTCTGAGAGGTCAAATCTGTTTTCATTGTGAGTGTCATGAACTAGGGCTTAACCAAAATAAGGAAGCGGATTAACGTTAGCATGGAACTAGACCAAGACACAGTTTAAGAGACTACAAGTATGCTATTGTCAGGCCTTATTGATAATAAGTAAGCTGTCTCTGGGGCAGTATCTTTCTTAAAAGTGTCTTCGAGGTACCATAAATCCTTAAGGGGTAAAGAAGGTACTTTTATAAAGGTACCAACCCAGTGACAGCCTTTGACCCTTTTTTCTGAGTGAAAAACATTGTTGACTCCAGGCAGCTTGCTTCCTCTCAGCATGTGGTTTGGCAAGCTTTTGAAATTAGTAACCAGAGTGATCTTGTCTGCAAAGATGCAAAGTCATTTGTGTAAACTGGAGCATGCTTGAGACAGAGAGATACTTGGCTCTCTGCAGCACCAGTGTTAAGATGGTAGGCTGTTCACCCCTAATATTTGCTAAATATGTATGAGAGAGCTAAAGGGGAGTAACAAGGGGGATCTTTAATAGCGCTGCTCTGGTTCAATGCACTACTTTGCAGCTTGCACAGTGTCACCATGTTGCAAATGTGTTGCAATGCCACACAACATTATAATTATGCTACACAGCAGCATTCACAAACAGAATGGCTAAAAGCCATGAACCTGTTGTCTTTTTGTGCAGCACTTCATGCTTTAGTCCTGAATAACAGCATCTGAATAAGGAACTGCTTATTCATTTAGATTAGGGAATGGAAAATTGCTTAATACGTTTGAGTTGCATTGAATCTTTGACACAAATCATTTCTGTTGCTTTAATTGAAAACATGCAGGGGAATTCTAGTTCCCATCATGCTCTGGGAGCGGATGAGTTAATATTAAAATTAGAAAGACCAACAAAAAAGTATATTTATCTCGTAAGACTTATTAGGCTTTACTGTTTTTGTATTAGGACTTGTGGATGCTTTTGGATTTTTTTATGGGTGAGATTTTGGGTGTTACCATTGTGCTGGAAAGTGGAGCATGTGCTTCGGTTAAGAACTGGGAAAATGGCACACTTTCTGTGATGTGAGTTAATATACATGGTAACACTTTATTTTTGGTCTCTTTACTAGTTGCTTACTAGCATACATATCACTAGAATATTAGTCATTCATTAGTAGTAATTAGACACATATGAATCCCTTATTCATGATCTTATTCTATATCCTTAATCTTACCCAATACCTAAACTTTAACAACTACCGCACAAACTAAGCAGCAAATTAGGAATTTATTAAAATTAAAATTCGCAGTAAATAGTGTCTAGTGTTCCTTATTCTAAAATGTTACCAGACACTCTCAGATATAAAGGTACAAAAGTTGTCACTGTAGTGGTACCTTTTCAAAAAGTACATGTTTGTACCTGAAGGGGTCCATTTTGGTACCTTAAATGTACACATTAGTACTTAAAGTGTACATATGTGAACCTAATAGGTACAAAAGTGTACAGTCCCTTTTGAAAAGGTACCGCCCCAGTGACAGCTTTTGTACCTTTATTTCCGAGAGTGTATACATTTAATCATTTACCAGAGGCTTTCATTTAAAGTGACTTACAAATTAGGACAATAGCAGCAATCAGATCAACAAAAACTGTCAGTTAGTCTAACGCAGTAGGCCTACATGTAGCAAGATATTCTTTTAAAAGGTTAAGTTATTATTTTGTATAATAAATAAAAAGAAAACAAGCTGATAGAATAGAAAAAGAACAGAAATTCTAATGTTAGAAGGTCAAGTTCTTTAATAAGTCAAAAAGAAAACAAGCAGAAATCTATTAAATCTAAGTCTATTCATTTGCACTATCCTAAATAGAGTGCTAGTGTTACAGTAGTAGGACAATTTTTTTTTTATGTAAATAAAAAAGCAGTTCAATAACCTTGTCTTCTGTGTTTTTTGGAAGTGGTATATTGCATGAAATTAAAATATTGTATTTTGCATGATTGCTAATTCGACTCAAAAATATGTTTGTTCAGTGAACTTCACTTCACCTCACCTTGACCTTCAATGTTGCTACATAATTATTTTAGTCCATTTAAACAAAGAATGTTTTTCTGAATACATATAAGTTAATATATCAAGTTAATAAGTCAGGTACGATTTTAGAAGATTATTCATTTTGCCTAATTAAAAAGAAGAAAAAGCAACACAGCTCTTGAACCTTTGGTCATAATTTCAGTCCACTTAAATTTAGAAAGTAGTTGTGAACGGTAATCGTTTTCTCTTGGGCCTACATGAATGGTTTTTTGTTGACAACTGCCTGTTTCCCACATGCTTTCACGAGGAGCAGTAGTGTTAATAGTCAGATGTGTTTTTATGATGAGGAAACCCTTATTAGTTTGTTTACTGGAGATTCACAAGAGATAATGTAATTCATTTTATGTGGTTAGCATTCTGCTGACTTGCTGAGCTTGCAGCTGTGGTGCATATTGGGTCACTCAAAATGCAATAGCTGTGTCAACACTAGTTCAGCAACCAGACTTATCTTATCGGTGCATTTAATAAGCTAAACTATATTTAGTATGTTGTCATGTTTTAGTACCAGCTGTCCCACTTAAAACGTGTGGACAGTGGACGCTGCAGATACATTTACTTAACACACCACACAGACTAAACTTCAGTACACCCACTACGTGTTTCATAAATATTTACATTTCAAATCTTTGCTTTTTTATTATGCAATTGACATAATCCATCTGATAATGATAGTAAATAAACATTCATTTTAGTATACCTATATACATTTTCCGCTTAGTAAAGTATTGCAGCCTTTGTATTGCTGCCGATTACCCAACATGACTTATGACTGGTCGCAAACGAATATTGACAAAGATTGTGTAGACATTTGTATCACAGTTTAGTTTTTTTCTTTGCTTCAATAAGTAAAATGTTGAAATGTGATGATTATTAATACATGTAGTAAAATGTCTTCTCACTTTAATTATGGATGTGACTTTAGGCATGCAAGTAAAGTAACTCCTCGTATGCAGAGCTGGGTGGATTACTTAAAATTGTTATCCGTTACTAATTTCAAATTACATGACAGAAATTGTAGTTACAGACTACTTTTAATTTCTTTTAGATTACTTTTGATGTAACTTGTTTATCACGTTGATTTAAATAGAATAATATTGCATTATATTAATATAAAAATAAAAAGGGAAAGAAAAGCTAATAAAAAAAAAAAAAGGGTAACACTTTATAATAACTACACGCTATGAATCATTAGTTAAGCATTAGTAAATAGTCAGTTCATCCTTTATAA
>JAUMHE010000043.1:13423861-13435849 GCA_032359235.1 Enteromius mattozi | reverse complement strand
TACCGTGAGTTTTGTCCCCGTCCCAAAGATTATCTTTTGATTATTAGTCACACATATGTTGGATCCATAACAAAAACAATCTAGCCTTGTTTGTAGTGTGGTGAGATTTAAGTTTGTTTGTGTTTGTTTGTTTTGGAATTTTTTACTAAATAAATACATGCAAGTACTTTAATAACCTTTTGTTGTTGTTTTGTTTGACTAATTTCAAACTGAATTGTTTAAAATGTCAATTTAGTTACTTCTCTAAACACACAGTTTCCTATACAGTATGAATATAGCCTACTTACAAATGAAAAAAATCTATGCTGTTGTATTAAATCAATGCATTTGCAATAATTGCGTTTTGAATGTGAGGTTTAAATTCATATACTATAGCAAATCAACTTTAAAAAGTTCAACAATTCACACACACTTAAGGTTTCACTGAAGTATATGAACAATTTTGAGTTGTTAATTACACATCAGTAACTGAAATGGTTTGCTTTAGAAGGATGTCAAAATGTTTACAATTTAAATAAGATTTACTAAAAATTTCCTGTGATTAAACTGCAATGCGAAACAATATAGCCTTATTACATAGCATTATAGAGTATAACCATTAAGCACTTTTTCATTTGTCTGTTTTTTTTATCGTTTTCTTTTTACTTTAACAGCATTTTAGTCATTTGGAAATGCAAACTTACTTGTCTCTACAGTGAGTTTTGTCCCCGTCCCAAAGATTATCTTTTGAGCACCAGTCACACATATATTGGATCCTTAACAAAAACCATCTAGCCTTGTTTGTACTGTGGTGAGTTTTGTTTTTGTTTTGTTTTTTAATATTTTTTATGAAATAAATTAAATAAATGTAAGAAATTTAACACTCTTTTGTTGTTGTTTTGTCTAACCAATTTCAAACTGATTTGTTTTAAATGTTTTAAATTTAGTTTCTTTTCTAAACACACTTTTTTATATATGCATTTAATGGTCATACTGATAAAGTGCTTATTGAATTAAAAATGTAAACTTACTTGTTTCTACCGTGAGTTTTGTCCCCGTCCCAAAGATTATATTTCGATTATTAGTCACACATATGTTGGATCCATAACAAAAACCATCTAGCCTTGTTCGTACTGTGGTGAGTTTTTAGTTTGTTTGTTTGTTTTTGTTTGTTTACATTTTCTGAAAAATTTAATAAATATATGTTCTTTAACAATCTTTTGTTGCTTTTGTGGTTGTTTTGTCTAACCAAGTTCAAACTGACTAGTTTGTTAGTTTAGTTCTATTCTAAACACACTGTTTCATACAGTATATACATTAAATTATAAAGTGTTGATTGATGTAGAAATGCAAACTTACTTGTTTCTACAGTGAGTTTTGTCCCCGTCCCAAAGATTATCTTTAAAGCATCAGTCACACATGTGCTGAGTCCATAACAAAAACCATCTAGCCTTGTTTCTAGTGTGGTGAGTTTATAGTTTTGTTTGTTTAAATATTTTATGAAATAAGTTAAATAAATCTGTACTTTAGCAGCTTTTGTTGTTTGTGTTGTTGTTTTGTCTAACCAAGTTCATACTGATTTGTTTCACAGGTCAATTTAGTTCCTTTTCTAAACACACTTTCAAATACCAATTTAATTATGATGAACTTACTAATGAAGTGCTGAATTATTTAGAAATGCAAACTTACTTGTTTCTACAGTGAGTTTTGTCCCCTTCCCAAAGATTATCTTTTCAGCATTAGTCACACATGTGCTGAGTCCATAACAAAAAGCATCTAGCCTTGTTTGTAGTTTGGTGAGTTTGAAGCTGTTTTATGACATAAATGCGTTAGCAACCTATGTTAGATTTAATTACATTGCTAACTGCATTTTATTGCAATGTACAATTTTTTGTACTTTATTTCACTTTTAACAGAGTTTTCTGCTAAACGGTGACTATTTGATCAAATTTGGACTTTTTTTAAAAATGAAAGGGGTAACATCCATGGCCACATTATTTCATTCAACAAAACATCTAATGAATATTACACATTACGTTACATTTATTGTGATAAATGTCACTATCATTATTCATTCCACCAAACTGCATACAATTAATTAACCGCACGATTTGGAAAAATCTTAACTTACTTGACTGTACTATGACTTTGGTCCCTTTCCCAAAGAAAATCTTAAATCCAGCATTCACACAGCCATTTACCAAACACCGAAAACTAGTAGCAGTCTGGAAACACTCAATGGATTGTATATATCTTAAACTATTTACAAAACACTTTATACCCTATCATAACAGTATAATGTTATATATTTACTTTGTTACAATTTAGTTGTACAATTTATACTATACCAGTGAAAGTTACCACTAAACTGCACTAAACACTAAAATCTTCTTCTTCATCTTTTTTTCAGTTTAAAATAAATTTGTTAGCAATCATACTTGTTATTATACTAAAAAAAATTTGTTTTGTGAAATAAAATATCTTACTTGAAGTAACAGTGAGACTGGTGCCATTTCCAAATACAATCTTGTTCGCTCTATTCACACATTAATATAGTCTGGTACATTTACCCTCAGTACATGTTTGCACTTTTATTTTTATGTACGATTGTTTGATTTGTTTTGAATGTTTTGTTATAATTCCTGGTTTTGGCAGCGACATCACACACACATATACATTATCACAAACATCTTTTCAAGTTATATTTTAGATAAGTGAAAACATTTAAAAATCACAAAAAAGTTTTGATCTATTTTTGGACATTAGTATAATCAGAACTTTACGAAGTTAGTATTTGTTTATGTTGACTTTGTCAGAAATGTATTACTTACTTGTTTGAACAACAAGTTTGGTTCCTTTGGCGAAGATAATCTTATTCATATTCACACACTCTTGGAGCATGTGCCAAAAACTAATGCCTTCCAGCTATTTCACATACTGTATGGAGTTACATCTACAGAGTCAAATTTAGCCAATTAATTCACTAACGATATTGCATTTCAATATAAGCATTCGTGTAAAGCTAAATTATGATCAGTACTAATTTGATACTCACTTGTTTTAACTGTCAATTTAGTTCCTTCTCCAAATATTACTTTCCACTGTGAAGATGTCACACTGTAAACTTTGTCTACACAAAAACTTGACCTTCTACAAAGTCATATACACGTGAAAATATTGATAAAGTGCTCATGAAAGTGTCAGTGATAAAGTCAAGATAAAGTTTAGATGAGGATTAAAGAAAGCTGTATTGCTATTGGACAAAAAAAGCTAATTTAGTCATGATATGTGATTAAATATTTAATATTTCATTTGACATACTGTATATATAAATGTAAGATTAACACGGGTAGTCAAACTGATAATATAAGCTTACTTGTTTGTATTGTTAGTCTTGTTCCACTTCCAAATATAATCTTGTTGCCAGCAGTCACACAAGTGCTGACTCCATCACTAAAACCTCATTGTCTGATTGACATCTAATTGTGACATACTTCATAAAAAAAATTAAGCATTTAAGCATTTGTATGGTTTTTGATGGACAGAGAGAAGAGGTTTGACTATATTTTGATAATGGAAATTATGGCTTGCTTTTAGAAGGATGTCAAATGTTTTACAAATTCAATAAGATATTTTGTATTTAAAGTTTTTAATTGATTTAGAAATGCAAACTTACTTGTTTCTACAGTGAGTTTTGTCCCCGTCCCGAATATTATCTTTTGAGCTGTATTCACACATGAGCTGAGTCCACAGCAAAAACCATCTAGCCTTGTTGGGAGTGCTGTGAGCTTCAAGTTATTTTTATTTTTTTTAAATAAATCAAATAAATGCATGAACTGTAACAACCATTGTTAGATGTAATCACGTTGGGAGGGTTTGTTGTTGTTTTGCAATAATATAATATTTAGTAAAGTGATTATTTTCTTCAGTATATCAGTATTAAAGTGTAATGTGAAAGAATGGTGATAAAATAAACTCACTTGAATTAACAGTTAATTTTGTTCCAGAACCAAACGTCATCTTGCCATATCCTTGATTCACACAGTGTATAAATGTACTGCAGTAACTTGTGTATGCTCCTGCTAAGTTACATTTTATGAGCATTTGTTATGTGTTAATGTAATACTGTCTTTTTGAAACTTTCGACAGTACAGTTAATGCGGAAACATTATGGGGGCAGAATAAATTCCAATAGACTTTTAAGTTTCATATTTGTCAAACCAAAAATATAGATATTTGAATAAAGTTACTGAAAGTGGCACCGTAAAAAAAATATTTAACTAGCAATAATAATATATAAACATGAAAGATTAGCTATTACTAATTGTTTTTGTAAAGGATGACAGTACAATTTTGTCAAAAACGATGATTATTTGCATTAACAAGCTACCCAGTAGCATTTAAGTTTACAAATGTTCAGACTTACTTGCTTCTACGTTGAGTTTTGTCCCTTTACTAAAGAAAATCTTATTGGCGTTATTCACACAGCCACTGAGCGTGCAACAAAAACTTGTTTCAAACAGGCTATTAGTCATTATGTATTACACAGTGTATTATAAAATAAACTATTATAAAAACACTGCAAATTATTATTTTTTTTATATCTTCACTGTACTTTAACTAAACAGACTGTGCTTGAATTTTTTTTTGCAGTAATGCAGAATCATATTGTATATTAGGGGAAGGAACAAAAAGTTAGTATTATGAATGTTTGGGGGTTTTTTTAAATAAATTTGACTTACTTGGTTGTATGACAAGATTGGTTCCACTGGCAAAGAAAATCTTATACCCAGTATTCACACAGCCTTTAAACATTCACTAAAAACTCTTGCATGTTTTGGTTGCAGTTAAAATCTGACAAAATTTTGCATTAATATAAAAGTAATCACAAAACCTCAATGCCAATGCCAAACTACATTTCAAATAAAGTCAGTGACTACTAGATAAAGTCTTATCAATTAATTTTTAAATGCTGCAATATTTGACATAAGTGCTAACAAACTCATTTAAAATGAACATTTTTCAATAATATTTCATCTAATCTACAGCGAGACTTAAAAAACATGAAGTAATACATTTTTCGATGCTTTGATTAATACTCACTTTGTTCAACTCTCAGTTTAATTCCTGAACCAAAAATGACCTTCCAGTCTGATGTCACACAATGAAAGCATTGTGTACAAAAACTGTACCTATGATTGCCATTTAAATCATTTTCTTCTGATTTAGTTTCTTTATAATTTGATTTTTACATTAATGAGAAAGAATGAAGCCAATTCCAAAAATGATCTATTAAAGAATGTATAAAATACACTTGATTGATTGCAGAATGTGAATGTACGCCATTTGCTTAAAAACTTTAACTTAAATCTAGAAAAATTCTAACTTACTCTGTTGTATTTTGAGTTGTGTTCCTTTGCCAAATATTATTCGAACTCCATCAGTCACACAACATCTGATCCCATTACAAATAGCTAATTCTAACTATGTCATTCTTTTATTCAAAAAAAATCTACCAACACAATGTTTTTTAATATGAAAATAACAGAAATATATAATAGAAAGAATACTATTTTAAAAAGTTTTTTTTTAGATTTTCTAGTAGTTCAACATTTTAATAGTATAATGATATGTTATCATATTATAGTGGGGGGTTTTTTGTCTGTATAAATGATGATAAAATAACTTACTTGATTGAACAAATAATTTTGTCCCAGAGCCAAATGTAATCTTTCCAAACCCATCATTCACACTGTGTATGTTATCACTACATTAACTAGTGTACTATTGCTAAGTGAATCACTATAGTTAGCATAACTACATTTTCATTACATTAAGGTTTACACTGAATAGTAGAGTTAGTAAGTAGGCTCTATATTTCTCGTTTCTTGAATAAATAACTTGCTTGCACTGAGAATGTTTTATTTCATTTATGAGTAGGAGAAAACGCTTAGGAATAAAGTGGATTTGTTTTCCCTGTTACTGGATGTATTGTATTTTAGATTCAGTTTTGGCTTTTTGGCAGTTTTGTTTCTTTAACGGACTCACAGAAACTACTAATTTAAAGTTGGATATCTGTAGACAAAAGAAATATGACTTACGTGCAGTGACAATTAATTGGATCCCATTTCCAAATATAATCTTATTGCCAGTATACACACAGCACTTAACCACAGCACAAAAACTCGATGTGCTATGACTGGGCTAATAAGCCATCAATGTCAAAAGAAATACTTTGCACATCATGTGTAAGTAAAAATATTACACTATACTCACTAATCTGAACTTTCAACTGTGTCCCGGCTCCAAATATAACTTTTTCTACTCCAGTTGATGTCACACACTGACATACACTCTATCAATAATGTTTTATACCTATACAGTATAACTAACACTCTGTTACACTACCAAAGTTCTTTTTATGGATTATGCAAACATAACGCATCATAATATCTGATATGGATGCACTTAAAAATATTAAACATGCTCTGCTTTATTTGTGCTGCATGTATTATTTGTACAATACTGAATGTTTAGTAACTGGACATAACAAATTAAATGATTTACAAAAATATGCAGCAGAAATTAAATTTAAATAAATGAAAGTTAGCTGTTAGTTTAATGGGAAAAAGTGTGCTTACTGGATTCCACTGAGAGCAAAGTTCCTCTTCCAAAAATGATTTTGTTTGTCCCGTCATACACACATTGCTTAAGCTCTCAACAAAAAGGGCATCCCAAGGATCCCAAAAACATTTAAAGTTCCAAACCTATTTTTGTTATATATATATATATGGGGATATATTATATTAATGGGCTTAAACACTTAATGGGGTAAAGTGTGTCATTTGCGAATTTCAATTCAACAATGACTGTTTTCGAACTGGTTTCTTATCCTTCTAGATTATTTGCTATTTGTCATGATATAAACAATAAATTGCATTTATTTGCATTGTTTTGAGTTTTCTAAAACAAATGGACATTATTTTTAACTAAAAAAGGAAACAGTTAAAATATAAGTGAAATAAATAAAAATGGCAAAAATCTTTCATAAAGAGATTTCGCACCAAATGTAGATGTGTTGGACATAACTTACATAATGTTGTTTTTAACATGTTGCATACAATTATCAGGTGAATAAATTGTCATCCAAATGCTAACGCATATAAAAGATTTAAGCCAACTTATGTAACAATTCATGTAACAGTAAGGCTGTATCACTCACTTGTTTCAACATGCACTTGTGTTCCTCTTCCAAAGATCAACTTGTAATTATTATTCACACAGAGAGTAACTGCATATCAAAAACTTCTACAGCTAATAGCAAATAACTGCACTATAGTTTTATCTCAGTTTTTCCACTTAAAGTAATAATATGATTTTGTTCATGTCTGACTAACGTGTACATGCAATTAATGAAACCTAAGGTTATAATTAAACCGTAAAAGGGAAATTAAAGGGAATATAATTATGACTATAATATATGAATACTTACTGGCTAAGACTGTGAGTTTAGTTCCTTGTCCAAAAATGATCTTTCTCGCTGCAGTTTCCACACATTGCTATAACCCTAGGCAATAACCTATTCATCCCAAGCTACTGAAGCACATGGTGCATGTTTTTGAAAGCTAAGATCAAGTATACAGTGCCTAATGCTAATGTACTTACGCATATGTTTTGATGATATGTGACAATTTAGATCTACTTTTACAATTATATTACATTGTTGATTAGTTTCTTAAATAGCACTGAAATATAAACGTATACATTTTGGATTTACTTAAAATATAAAATAAATTAGGTTTAGTTTATCAAATTTAACTGTTTAAAAGTAGACTTCGGTTAAAAGGAAATTTGGTCAAATAAATCCACAATAAGTTGAGTACAACTTCCATTATCTATATTGAGTACCACAAATATCTTTACTGCAGTTGTCTGCTTAGCTAAAAAAAACTTGGTGTGTGACTTTAAAAAAATGTTCTGTATTGCTTTGGGGAAAATGATTACAATAAATAAAATCAAATTAAGCTGAATTACAAATAAAACCATTTATATTAGTGTTATTTGTATAAGTTTTTTTTTTTACTTACTTAAATTAAATGTTAAATTACAAAGGATTTTTTGCTATTTCATTATTCATTCTGTTGGTACGTTTTCTTGTACGCAACATTTTTCTTGAACTATTTATACATTTCGGCTTGTAAGTTAAATGCAAAGCAAAAACTTGATGTTGAGAAGAGTTTTAACATTACATCAATTATTGTATAAATAAATACAGCATAAATTACTATATTAATAAGATGAATTTATAGAAAGAAATGTTTTGGTCTTACGAGATTCCACAATTAGTCTTGTTCCAGCTCCAAAAATGATCTTGTTATAGTTCACACACTAACAAAAGGTTCAGCAAAAACTCTCTAAGCACTATGAAAGAGCCATTACATGGTCAGTCTTGATTATCTTACTGATAAACACCTGAAATTTTGAAAATTGTTTTGTTTTGTTTAATTGTTAAGATTAGCTAGATTCACTAACATTTAACTGTTTCAACTCTTGTGACTTAGAATTCAAATCAGACGTCTCAAACAGTAATGGATGTTATTCGTATTTTTAGTATAGACATATATAAAGGTCACTCAGTTAGAACTGTTTCCCTCTGGACACAAAGAGAAGTATAAAGTAAGAAATTTTGACAAGTCTCTTACTTGCTTCTACGTGTAACATCATCCCTTCTCCAAAGATGATTTTGTTTGCACCAGTAGTCACACAATATGAAGAGTCGACACAAAAACTACCTTTGTTAAGGTTTGGCTCATCACATAAAACGGCTCCTTCAATTGCTTTCATTTTAAAAACAATATCATTAAATATTTATTTGATCAGAGTTTACATTACTACAAATTGCAAAACTAATATGACCTGTACATTACTTAATACAGGTAAACTGTTTATTATAACTTTTTTTCTAATGAATTATTTTGACTTAAGGTAAGTCAGATATTTGAGATTTTTGGGTCTGTTTTGCACATCTATGATATACTGATGAATAAAATTTGTCTTACGAGATTCAACAGTGAGTGTTGTTCCACTTCCAAATGTGATCTTGTTGTTCTGATTAGTCACACAGTAATAAACACTCAGACAAAATGTTCTTGGCAGGCCTCTGATTAAGTACAGTAGAGTACAGTACAATTACTGGAGGTGCATATGATATGATAAAAGACTTGATTATCTTGCTGGCCTATTGAGAAATAAATATAATTTAAGAATAAATAATGTTTTTTTAAAAGTTCATGCTGTTTCAACACCAATGTTTTAAAGGCTATATTAATACCACGGTATTAATCACATATCACTTCAGAAATCACATATCACTAAAAATCAATTTAAAGATTCTTACTTGACTGAACTACCAAAGTTGTTCCTTGACCAAAAATGATCTTTCTCCCTCCAGCAGTATTCACACAACACTAACAGTCATAACAAAAATGGGGCTAAAAAATGTATGATGATTTAGGCTGTGGTAACAAACTGTAAAACATTTTTATTTTAAATATATTTTAAGGACTGAAATTTATTTTAAGAGTATTTATTTCTATATTTTCTATATCATCTTGTTTACTATTGAATAAGCAAAACGTGTGTTTGGATGTTTATTTTGAATGGTAATGTACTGTTCATATGATATTAAATGTGACTAAAACGGAAATTTTATAAATTTTTAATGTAAATTAAAGATGAACATATCTGAAGTGTTTTCAACTGCAACATACAATACTCATAATTACTGAGAATACCATTAATCAACATCCCAAAAAATTGCCATTGTTTTATTACTGAAGTATATCAATTAGAAATTGCTGTGTAAAATGTAAACATTTCTATACACGTATATAAAACAGAACAAAAGGTTGTCCTACTTGGCTGTACGAACAGTCTCGTCCCTGATCCAAAGATGATTTTTTGTGTGGCCTGATTCACACAGTAACAAACATCTCTTCAAAAAACTCAGACGCAGCAAGGACTCTGCTGTACTTCATTATTTTTGCAACAAAATTTAAAGCGTTGATCAATTTAGATTTACATTTAGATTTTTTTTGTTTTTAAATTATCTATCAATGTCGATTAATGTTGTTAAAGCCTTAGATTTGTTTAGTTGTGAAGTCTTGAAGGTCAAATTGTGTTGCTATAAATGTTATCATCTATGCACATGTGACTTACTGATAAAGACTTTATCCAAACGTCATTTTGGGTCATCTTAAAATATAAATTAACCAAATTCATTTTTGATTGTTTACTTTATCAAACTGAAATTAGAGAAATAAATTTACTTAAGTTAAAAAGGTGGAACAAGTTTGATGAAATAAATTCACTTACTTGACTCTACAATAAGTTGAGTACCACTTCCAAATATTATCTTTACTCCAGTTGTCACACAGTTATCTTCTTAACTACAAAAACTTGTTACGTGACTTGAAAAAGCTTCTGTATTACAACAGTGATCACAGTAATTGTAAATCTAAATAAACAGATTATACTACTACAGATTATACTACTGTTTCTTAATAAACATGACTAAAACCTATTAATTTAAATGTTAAATTACAAAAAAAAGTTTTGCTATTACATTGTCATAGACGACAGCCATGAACGTTCGCCATTCTGTTTGTTTTCATTCATTCTGTTGCTAGTTTTCTTGTTTAAGAAAATATGTAACCCTTTTCAAGTTTTATTCTTAAACTGTTTATACATTACAGCTTTTAAGTTAAATACAAAGAAAATTTTTTATGCTGATGAGAGTATTAACATTGTATAATTTACTGTAAGAATTAATCCTGTATTAATTATTGTATTGATAAGATAATTTCATAGAAATAAATCTTTTGGTCTTACTAGATTCCACAGTTAGTCTTGTTCCAGCTCCAAAAATAATCTTGTCGTAAGTCACACATTAACAAAAGCCTCAGCAAAAACTTACTCATAAACTGAAAATTCATCGGAAATTCGTAAAATATTTTGTTTTGCGTTATTATGGTTTGTCAGATTTCAGTTGTTTTTTTTTATGACTTTGATTTTGGCATAAAAATGTGACAGAATTTAAATCAGACATCACAAACCGTAATGCTTGTTATTCATACATTTAGTAAATACACTATACTGACCACTGTGTTAGAAATGCCATTTGGATTTCTTTGGTTTTAAGCTTCCATGATATTACAAAAATATTTTATAATTATACATTTGTTTATTTACATTTTAATATCTTATGATTTTAAAAATGATGTACTTACTGGAGTAAACATCAAGCTGTGTTCCCTGACCAAATATGATCTTGTTGCCATAATTCACACTGTGTTGTAAACCAGAGCAACAACGTCTGGATTCAACTGCAATGCCTAGGCGCTCATCATTTCTACTTATTCTTGCCTTAAAATCTGATATCTTATTAATTCATTTACAAAAGTTGTCCCCTGGATACAAAGAGAAGTATAAAGTAAGAAATGATGACCAGTCTCTTACTTGTTTCAACATTTAACATCGTCCCTTCTCCAAAGATGATTTTGTTTGCACCAAAAGTCAAACAATATGAAGAGTCCACACAAAAACTACTTTTGGTAAGGTTTGGCTCATTACATCAAATACAAGCAGCTTTTTAGTGAAAACAACATTTACATGCTCAATTGCTTTAAATGCAAAAAATATTATGAAATATTCATTTTATCAGTGTTTAAACATTATCAGTGTTAACACGTTTGTAAAAGGCCTACTTTAAACTGAGTTAACTAGAAAATATAATATTTAATATTATTTGCAAAACTAACATGATTTGCTCATTACATATTACACTTAACGCAGGTAGGTTGTTTATTCTAACTTTTATTTCCTAATGAATTATTTTGACTTAAGGTAAGTCAGATATTTGAGATTTTACTGTGTCTGTTTTGCACATCTATGATATACTGATGAATAAAATTTGTCTTACGAGATTCAACAGTGAGTGTTGTTCCACTT
>JAUMHE010000043.1:13408492-13421374 GCA_032359235.1 Enteromius mattozi | reverse complement strand
TGATCACTTGCACATTTTTTATTATCTATCACTGTTGATGTTATTTTAAAAGTCTTAGATAAGTCTTGGAGGTTAAATTGTAAACAGGAATGTATCCGTGTTTATCAGTGTCATACCAACACAGGTTAGTAAAGGCTATTTAAAACCATTTTCAACTGCTGGTTAAGCAAACATTATTTGCATATTTACCTTAATACAGGTAGCTTTTTATTCTATTAACTTTTCATGTTTTTACTTGGACTTAAGTTAAGGCTGATATTTAGTAGTACATTAAGACATTATTCTAATTTCAGTTGGACATCTACAATATACTGATGAATAAAATTTGTCTTACGAGATTCAACAGTGAGTGTTGTTCCACTTCCAAAAGTGATCTTGTTGTTCCCATAATTCACACAGTAATAAACACTCAGACAAAATGTTCTTTGGAGGCATTTGATTAAGTACAGTAGAGTACAGTACAATTACTGGATGTGTATATGATAAAAGACTTGATTATGTCTTAATGGCCTATTACGAAATAAATATAATTTTATGAATAAATATTGTTTTTAAAAGTTTATACTGTTTCAACGTCAATGTTAAAATATATATTTATTTTGATTAAACCATGGTATTAAATCACATATCATTTTGAATTTATTAAAAATAAATACATTTAAATTTAATCTTACTTGATTGAACTATTAAAGTTGTTCCTTGACCAAAAATGATCTTTCTCCCTCCAGTAGCTTCCACACAACACTAACAGTCATAACAAAAATGGGAGCAGTTTACCAGGAACTGGGGCTAAAATATGTATGATAATTTAGGTGCTGATAACAAACTGTAAAACATTTTTATTTTAATTATATTTTAGGAATTGAAAATTATTTTAAGAGTATTGATTTCAAAATGTTCTTAGGAGGCCTTTCATTAAGAACAGCAGAGTACAGTACAAGTATGTGAATGTGATAAAAGGCTTGATTACGTCGTATTGCCTAGTAAGAAATAAAGATCATTTAATGAATTATTCTTCTGTGTATTTTTATATAGTGGCAATGTCAATTTGTCAGTGTCGATGTCAATGGAACTATTCTTTTTTATTTATTTTCATTAAGCCATGTCAATCGCATATCATTATTGTAACATTTATATGAAAAGGCTCTTACTTGATTGAACTATTAAAGTTGTTCCTTGACCAAAAATGATCTTTGTCCTTCCAGCAGCATCCACACAACACTAACAGTCATAACAAAAACGGGAGCCCTTTACCAGGAATTGGGGCTAAAATATGTATGATGGAGATGTGGACAACAAACATTTTTATTTTAATTACATTTTATATAATGGGATTTATTTTAAGAGTGTTTATTTCTAATTATCTGGTTTACTAAGCAAGCATGTCTGTTTGGATGTTTATTTTGAAGTGAAGAATGTCATTATTCAATATCCAAAAAATTTACTTATTGGAACAGACATTTATCTGTGTTCCCTGACCAAATATAAATTTGTCATACAACATACTGTTTCCAATACCAAATTAATAACCTTTTTTAGACACCCTAAAAACAATATTAATTTACGAATTTCAAACAATACCCAGGTAACCCTTATATTCACACAATAGAAATATAAAATACAAGCTCACTGAACCCTCATGAATCTTATAAATATAAAATAATTAAGATGTTTGTACTCACTGGCTTGAACAGTTAATTTTGTCCCTGCTCCGAATATGATCTTAAAGTTTGATTTCACACACTGCTTAAACCCTCAACAAATTCATGTTCACCATTTTGAGCCGCTCCCATAGCCATTGTTTTATTACGGAAGTTTACCAATTAGAAATTGCTGTGAAATAATGTAAAGATTACTATAAACGTATATAAAACAAAACAAAAGGTTGTCCTACTTGATTCTACGAACAGTCTTGTCCCTGATCCAAAGATGATTTTTCGTGCTGCATCATTCACACAGTAACAAACATCTCTTCAAAAAACTCTTCCTCAGACTCAACAAGGACTCTGCTGTACTTATTTTCACAACAAAATTTGAAGCTTTTTTGAATTTGTTTAATTGCTCATTTTGAGTTTTCTTTAAGAGCTTTAGATTTGTTTAGTTGTGATAGTCTTTTAGGTCAAATCATGTTGCTTTAATTACATCTATGTACATGTCAGGACTTGATAAAGTTGATAAAGTCTTAATAAACTCTTTTCATTAAACTGGTCTCCAAGGAAATATAAATGTGGTAGTAAACGCAGAAAGTAAACGTCTCTTACTTGATTCAACTGTTAAGGTTGTTCCTTGACCAAAAATGATTTTTCTCCCAGAACCATCCACACAACAGAAACAATCACAACGAAAACATGGCCGTTTCCCATGAACCGAGACTAACATGTTTGATTTATGTGTTGATTATAAACAGAAAAAAAATCATTTAAAAAACAATAATATTTTAGAGTTTAAATATTTATTTGAGATTACCTTTAGTGCTTTTTAGTTACTTCTAAACATTTTGCCGATTGTTATGTCTTAAAGGTTTTTTGTTTGTTTTAAAGTTAGAGTAACCATTTCATAGGATTTTTCTCTACTTTAAAATAGCATAAATTTCTTATTTGACTTTACATACAAATCTGTCCCTTTTCCAAAATGAATGAATGAATTTAGTTTTAGTCAATGTCAGCAATGATAGTGTGTAATGCAGAAAACGGTAATAATTTGAATACTCACTGTAAACGACATTTAGTTTTGTGCCTTGGCCAAATATAATCTTATCAACAAGTGTCACACAGTACTGCAAATCCTGACAATATCTAATGCAGTTCTGGCAATATAATAAGGCCTTTTAATTTGATACCTATGACACAATGTTACAAAATAATTTTATTTGAAATCTTGAATTTTAAGATTTCATAGCAAAGCATCTATATATTTTATTGCGTTTTAACATCCAAGAATAATTATACTCAAATAAAGTACTTCAGTAGCATTCCTTGACTTCAGGGTCGAAATGACTTTGAATTCTGATAAAATCGACTATAGAGCTTTTTACATTGTCATTAAGCTGCAATAGCTTACTTACTTGAATGAACAGTCAATGATGTTCCAGAGCCAAAAATGACTTTGTCCCGTGAAGAAGTCACACCGTAGCTAAGGCCTCAACAATTACTCAGACAGCTTTAGAATTGATCAAATCTATAGTCAAATATCTATGTTGGTCTAATGGATGTGTATTTCTGCATTAGACATCAGTAAAGCTTGCAAAGGTCAAAAATATGTCATGCTATACTAATACTTTATGATATTTTTTGGTTCAACAACAGTGCTCCACTACACTTACTTGGCTCAATTAGTAACTGTGTGCCTTTTCCAAAAATGATGTTCTGCAATCCCACATTCACACAGCAGTAAACATCATTTCAAAAATCTCAAGAGAAAGCTTTTCAGAGATTGAATATACTGTACTGTCTAAAATTAATCCTAATGTCCAAATCTAATATGAGACCAAAGGCAGATTTATTAAACAAAAGTCATCAGAAAGCAATAAACTTACGTGAATTTACTAGTAATTTTGTTCCTGTTCCAAAGATAATCTTGTTAAATCCTCCAGTTTTCACACAACCAGAAACTTCACATCAAAAACTATCAGGAATGAGGATGTAGGAAATTTTTTTTAAGATTACAGAAAGAAACACTAAAGGCTAGTTGAAATAAAAGAATTATGCAAAATAAAACTGCCATTTAGCGAATTTGCAAAGGACATTTTATATAAATACATAAAATGATAAAAATGCTACAGAAAAAAAAACGACGGAAGACCAGTTGACATAAAATAACTATAAGATATAAATTGTTATAGATTGTTATATAAATACATAAAATAAGAATGCTGTAATGATAGAATTGAACTATACCTGAATCAACAGTAAGTTTTGTTCCTTTCCCAAATATTATACGTCCTGCGTTGTTAGTCACACAGAGTTACACGGCTTTACAAAAACTTACACGATTATTAATAAAGTAATGAGTGCCACACTTTTAAACACATCTGCGACTGATTGCTTTAGTAAAACTTATAAGAACGCATAAAGATGTTGCACTTCTGAGAACAAGAATTTTTTTATATAATTTTAAAGCAATGTTGAAATTTTATTTGAAAAGGCGTTTTTACGTTTTTTTTGTTGTTGTTGTTGTTGTTTGATTGTTTTTTTGAGTGTGTGTATGTGTTATCAGAAATGTAATCGAAAAGCTGAAATGTCTGGATTATATCAAACTTTCTATATTTTTGTTGTTATTGTGAAAATTTTGCACTACCTGAGTTAATGGTTAGTTTTGTTCCTTTTCCAAATATGACTTTCCATCCTCCAGCATCAGTCACACAGTTTTACATGGCAGCACTAAAACATAACTACTAATGGAAAATAATCTAAAGTTCAGACAACATGTGGATAAATACTTTACTTAGTCCTACATATCAGGTTAAGTGTTTGTTTGTTTGTTTGTTTTTACTTTAACAATTAAAACAAACTTACTTGTTTCAATGAATAACTTTGTGCCTGTCCCAAAGAAAAGTTTGTTCGTTCCACTTGTATAAGTCACACATTATTACACAGCACAGCAAAATCTATTGCGCCTGAATCCATCCACAACTGAACTGTATTCCAAAACACATTCTAAAAACTATTTTGAATGGTTTAAATGTGTGAAAACGACATTACAGACATTAAACATCAAATGATAAATAAATAGGTAACACTTTACGATAAGGTTCACTGGCTAACATTGGTTAACTACACTAGTTAACATGAACTAAAGAATGAACAACACTTCTATTCACTCTCTAGCATTTATTAATCTTAGTTAATGTTAGTTTCATTATTTACTAATGCATTGTTAAAATCAAAAGTTGTGTTTGTTAACATTAGTTAATGCACTGTGAGCTAACATTAATGAACAACTGCATTTTCATTAACCAACATTAACAAAGATTAATTGTGTAATTAATGCATTGTTCATTATTTGTTTATGTTAGTTAATACATTAACTAATGTTAACAAATGACACCTTATTGTAAAGTGTTACCAATAAATAATTCCGATTACTTCGTTTCTACTTACTTGAATTTACGACAACCTTTGTTCCTCGACCAAGGGTTATCTTATTAGAATATGACACACAGTGTTGGCGACCATACAAATTACCTCTTTTGGTTGTTTCTACAACGTACTGTCTCAGGAACGGATTCATGTTAAGTTTTGCAATCAAAATAAAGTGATTTTTTTCAACTAAGTTTGTTTTTAGTTGGTTAGTTGTTTTTTAATGCCCTGAAGTGTAACTAAAATACAACAATCTTCTGCAAGTTTTAAATGTTTAAAATTAATTTTTTCCATGCAAACATGCTACAAAACTTCTTGGTAATCTTATTAACCCTCAGACATCATGTGGGTAATGTTCTACTGAGAACCTAAAGTAATTTTTTGTTAGTTACACCGTTTGTTATTGTATTTAGCACTTACTTGTTTCAACATGAAGTTTAGTTCCAGAACCGAAATAGAGTTTGTAGTTTCCACCAGCAGTCACACACTACAGTTCTCCTTTACAATTACTCTACATCCACAAAACACTATCTATATTCCAATAGAATGTGAGGATTCTAATTCTAACACCAAAATTATTATTTTTCATAAAATAAGATTCTATATAGTTCTATATTGTGGAAAAACTTAAGAAAAACAGCTAGAAGTGCTTTTCCTTACTTACAGTGTTTAGAAGTACTGCTGAATTTGTTCAACTTTTCACTTTTATTTTAGAAATGCATTACAGGAATTAGTGTCGACTTACTTGTTCCAACAGTAAGTCTGGTTCCAGAGCCAAAAATGATTTTACGATTTCCACCTCCAGTCACACACTGCATTTCCCCTTAGCAATTACTCTACACGATATTAGGTTTTAAAAATTTTGCTATTGCACTTGGAAAAACTAGGCGCAATTTCAGATATGTTTATTTTATATAAATTATTCTGATTTTTAAAGATTCTTAATAGAACAAAAATGATAGTATTGAAATGTAAATTCAAAAGATGACACAACATTTTGAAACAACATACATAAAATACAAATAGACGGATAATATGGATCCGGATACTCACTTGTGTGAATTTCTAATTTTGTGCCAGACCCAAAGATTATCTTTCCATATGAACTTCCAGAATCCACACAGTGCTAAAACTGATAACTAAAACTCTATAGAGTGGACTGTTTGACTCTTACCAAAACATTTAGCAAAATATATACATATTATGTATTTAAGGCCCAAGATACTTAGCCGAAAATCTACCATCTATTATATTTCAAACAAAAATATGTGGATTTATCATTGTATGATCATCCATAGCTTTTTTTTTTGTGTAATGCGATTTGCTAATATAACTGTTCTTTCATGTACATTCTCTTTTTCTACATCATTTCACACTTCTTATCCAACGTAAACTATTTTTAACTACTTCCATCACAAACTTTTCAATATTTCAAGACTTACAGACAAATCTACTTACTTGTGTCAACAACTAGATTTGTGCCTTGACCAAAAATAAGTTTCCCTCCATAGGTATTAGTCACACAGTGCTAAACTTCATAACATTTTCTGACTGCTCTTCCATTGAGCTCTCAATCACCAACACCAGAGATCAGTATCCAAACACACTGGGCTTCCAAAAGACAGTTTTATAAGACATAGTAGTGGGTGATTATTAATAACCTTTATAACTTTACCTAAAATAAATCTGTATATACCAGATAGAGCTACATAGTCAAACTAACTGTAGTCCTCCTCAACAAAGGTTTCATCTACACAACTAAACTATACCTGATATCATATTGAATTACCATTGTATGCAGTATAAGACGTCTCTAACCGCTGCAACATCAGTGTAGAATGTGAAATATATATTTGAGGAATGGAGTTGTAGATACTTACTAGAGTAAACACGTAATTTTGTGCCAGACCCAAAGATTAGCTTTCCAATTCCACCATCCACACACTGCTAAACCTCATACCTCTAACTCTCTATGCAATGCGTCTTAAGGCCATTTGAATTATAAGACAATAAATCTAAAGATTCTTTGACAATGCATGTATATCAAAAATATCTTATTATTGCTGCTGCTGACTTGCTGAATATGAATTACAATTTAACAAATTATGACTTTTATACCATATTATAATTTCTATTTTATTGACATTTTTAAAGCAGGGACTTACTTGTATCAACAACTAGTTTTGTGCCTTCGCCAAGGACAAATTTCCCTCCATAGTTTGTTGACACACAGTGCTGAGCTTCATAACATTTTCACCTTGCCATTCTGTTTCCCTACCTAAAGCCCTGCTAATAGTTTACTTTTATTTACGAACAGATTGTTTTTAAATATGTATATTTGTTTGCATTAACAACCAGATTAACAGAATTTTAAAATGTTATGTTTTGATTATTATCTTTTAAAAAGCATCAATTTTAGTTTAATTCTGAAATCAGCATATCTAACAGGATATTTTACAGATAACATATTATTATGCCATACCTGACTGTACTGTGAGCTTTGTTCCAGTCCCAAATATCATTTTAAACCCTCCAGTGTTAGTCACACAGGATTATATATCTGCACAAAAACATCTGTCTTCAAACTGTTCTTGCCACATGCTAGCTTAAAGTATAAACATTAATACTAATTCATATTTTAATAAGCTATTAATTTTATTACTATTATTTTTTATAGTACAGTTATTAAATTATTATAGGGAACTGTGCATTGATGAGTGAATAGGGATCTTAGATGTACCCAGCAAGTTTAAAATCATTAACATTCATATTACATTTTAATAAAAGTAAAAACGCTTGTTTTCTTTCTTACTTGTTCCGACGATCAGTTTTGTGCCTGTCCCGAAGAATATTTTATTGATGTTAGCTCCAGAAGCCACACAGTATGTGACCACAGAGCAAAAACTAATTAGACTTAGAAACACAAAACTAAGACTAACGATCACAGTTTGTGCCTTAGACTAAAGATATTTAGCAGATTAAATATATAGTAATTGTAGGTTTGTTGAATTAACATTGACAATGAAATGGAATGTTTTTCCAGTTAAATTAAAAATGAGAAACAGGTACAGTTACACGAAAACAAGGGACGATTTTGAGGGGCATATAATAAAGCTATATAACCAAAGCATGCCAGAAATTAATATGCTGGTCTACAGACAATAAATCATAAATATCTCCTTGAATGTGGACCAACATCATTTAACTTGAGACGAATTTACCCTGAGAAGCTTTCCAGCAAAAGGACTAGCAATCATTTTTCAATGACAAACAAATGTGATAAATAAAGCTTATCTACTTTAAATATAAACACTTACTTGAATGAACAGTCAATGATGTTCCAGAGGCAAATGTTATTTTGTCCCCCGAATAAGTCACACAGTAGCTAATGCCTCAGCAATTACACAGAGTGCTTTAGAATTAATCAAATCTATAGTAAACATCTAAACATAGCCTAAATAGCGCCAAAAGCCATGGGTTTAATTCTCAGGGGATGCAAGAACTGATTAAATATATCAAATAAATTAAATAAAAATATGTGCTTGCTAACTTAAAAAAATATATACTAAATGTTTAAGTAAAAATATGTCAAACATGTTAATGCTTATTTCTATATTCGGAACAGGATACTATGCGTGTTGATCTATATGAATTGATGTGTATTTTTACATTAGACATCAGTAAAGCTTGCTAAGCTTAAGAATATGTTGTGCTATTTATTTTTAAAAATGCTGTATTTTTGGTTAAAATCAGACAAAAGTAATCCAGTACACTTACTTGGCTCAATTAGTAATTGTGTGCCTTTTCCAAAAATAATCTTGTCTAGTCCCACATTCACACAGCAGGAAACATCATTTCAAAAAATTATGAGATTAAATATACTGTCTAAAACTCCATAACCTAGCTTTTCAGAGACTGAATATACTGTACTGTCTAAAACTAATCCTAATCTCCAAATCTAATATGAGACCAAAGGCAGATTCTTCAAACAAAACTCATTAGAAGGCAATAAACTTACGTGAATTTACTATCAATTTTGTTCCTGTTCCAAAGATAATTTTATCATATCCTCCAGATTTCACACAACCAGAAACTTCACAACAAAAACTATCAGGAATGAGGATGTAGAATTTTTTAAGATGATTATAGAAAAAACAACAACGAAAGTCCAGTTGAAATAAAAGTGTTATGAGAAAGTACATAAGTACATAAAATAAGATACTAAAAATGCTGTAATGATAGATTTGAACTATACCTGAATTTACAGTAAGTTTTGTTCCTTTCCCAAACATTATACGTCCTATGGTGTTAGTCACACAAAGTTACGTGGCTTTACAAAAACTTACGATTATTAATAAAAGTAATGAGTGTCACTGTTTGATTAAGTAAAACCTATAACAACACATGAAGGTTGATGTTGCACTATTCAGAACTTAACTTGCACACTTAACTTGAATTTGCACTATTCTTAACTTCAATCAACAGCTAGATTGTTGACTTACGTGTTGAAACTATCAGTTTTGTTCCTGTTCCAAAGATAATCTTCCCATATCCCGCATCATTCACACAATGAAAAACTTTGCAACAAAAACTAAGAATTAGAGATCGGCTACATCAAGATGTTTAGGTTAACTCACCGGTGAATGTACTGATATGCAATCAATTTGGTTCCAAAACATATTTTTTACTTTAAAAAACAATTAACCAATAATAATAGTTTTGTGAATTACAAAATAGGACATTAGTATAATTAACATAAAACTCTAGGAAAAATAAAATTATTTTAATAGTACATTTTTGAAGTTTGTGTGTGTGTTTATTTTCAGAAATGTGACTGAAATGCTGAAATCCTTCAGTTATGTCAAGCATGTTTGTCATTGTTAAATATTGGCATTTATGAAAATCAAGCACTACCTGAGTTAATGGTTAGTTTTGTTCCTTTTCCAAATATAACTTTCCATCCCCCAGCGGAACCAGTCACACAGTTTTACATGGCAGCACTAAAACATACTAACTATAATGGAAAACATTCTAAACTTTACACGTAATGTGGATTAATGGTTTACCTAGTCTTAAATACCAGGTAAAGTTTTTTTTTTTAAACAATTCTCAACAAAAATCTAAACTTACTTGTTTCAATGATTAACTTTGTGCCTGTCCCAAAGATCATTTTGTTTGTTCCACTTGCATAAGTCACACATTATTACACAGCACAGCAAAATCTACTGCACCTGAGAAACAGGTCTTACAGAATTTTACAGATCCACAACTATATTATACTATATTACAAAACCATGGAACTACTAAAATTATTTTTAAGAATCTAAAGAGGCCTGATTTTTTTGTTTGATGCATGAAAATGAAAACAGACACTATACATCAAACAATAAATTAATAATTCAGGTTTGTTCCTACTTACTTGAATTTACGACAACCTTTGTTCCTTGACCAAAGGTAATCTTTTCAGAATATGACACACAGTGTAAGCAACCATACAAATTACCTCTTTTGATTATTTCTGTCTGGAATTTTGCAATAAAGATTTTTCCGTTGGTTGTTGTTGGGTTTTTTTCCCAAAATGTGGCAAATACGATCTTTGGGAACATTACGTTTAGCATATGTTTATATATTTTACAAACTTTTACAATTCTAAGTACTACTTATGTGAAACTTCCGACATTATGTAGTGATGATATCTACATTAATATTGCGATGAAAACGTCTTAAAATTAAGTTAAAAATCTTTTAGTAATTTCTTGTCACCAACTTGTTTCAATTATCAACTTTGTGCTCATCTCAAAGATAATTTTGTTGACTTGTGAGTTTGTTAACGTATTCATCACTTACTTGTTTCAACATGAAGTTTAGTTCCAGAACCAAAATAGAGTTTGTAGGTTCCATCTGCAGTCACACACTACAGTTCTCCTTTACAATTACTCTACATCCACAAAACTATATTCCAATAGAATGTGAGGATTCTATATTTTTGTAATTACAATACAAAATTTTTTATTTTCTTTTATATAAAAACTGAAACATTTTAATATATATTTTATGTATGAGAAAACCTTTACGAAAAACAGTTGGAAGTACTTTGCGATGCCTATATTGTTTCTTAGCACTGCTGACTTTGTACAAGGCCACTTTCATTTTAATTGAAAACATCGTAAAAAGTATTACTGACTTACTTGTTTCAACAGTAAGTCTGGTTCCAGAGCCAAAAATTATTTTCCAGTTTCCACCTCCAGTCACACACTACGTTTCCTCTTAGCAATTACTCTAAATGCTCACATAAAACACCCATATTCTGAAATATTTGTACTATGAATTATAAATTTAGTATCTGAAAACTTCTATTTTACTTAAATATAAATTACCCAGATATTTAAGGATTTTTAAAATAAAAAATTATTACAAATAATATTGTGTAATCTAGTTTCTTGAAACACACCAAGTTTGAAACTAAACATGAATAGATACAAATCTGGATACTCACTTGTGTGAATTTCTAATTTTGTGCCAGACCCAAAGATTATCTTTCCATATGCACCCCCAGAAGTCACACAGTGCTAAAACTGATAACTAGAACCCTCTACAGTGGACTGTTTGATTATGTATTTAGGACGATTAAAACAATATTTTTAACATTAGTGAACATCTACCAGGGTAAAAAAAAAGCCTACCCTCAATTAAACTCCAAATAAAATAATTTGGATTAATCATCTTATGATAAATTATAGCTTTTTTACTGGGAGTTAACTACTTTGATTTGCTATAACTGTTCTTTCTCATGCATTCTTTCATTTTTCATTACACACTTGTTCTTGTCAAATTGTAACTATTTTTTAACTACTTCCATAATATTGCAAACCTTAAAAACAAAACCACTTACTTGTGTCAACATGCAGATTAGTACCCTGACCAAAAATGAGCTTCCCTCCAGCGTTATTAGACACACAGTGTTAAACTTCATAACATTTTCTGACTGCTCTTAAATTGTGCTTTCAATTAGCAAGACCAGAGATCAGTTTTTTGTTTTGTTTGTTTTTGACAATTAAGCAATTTTGTGCATTCAAGCATGTAGTTACAATACTTTTTTTTTTAAATTAACATTTAAACATTTTTTTGACAATGCATGTATATCCACATATGTATATGCTTATTGTTGTTGACTTTCAGTTTAATCAGTTTAAATAGTTTAAATTTCCCTCCATAGCTTCATAACATTTTCCAGTTTCACCAAGTTATCCTGCTAATTTTTTTAAATTAATGGATTTTTTTTTAAATGTGTATATTTATCTGCATTTACAATCTAATTCATTACTTTCATTATTTTAAACTAGAGATTTATTCTGAAACCAGGATATCTAACAGGATATTTTAGAGATAAGGAAAATAAATTGGGGAATATATTATTATGCCATACCTGACTGTACTGTGAGCTTTGTTCCAGTCCCAAATATAATTTTATCACCTCCACTGTAAGTCACACAGAATTATATAGCTGCACAAAAACACAACATGTGTTTTGCCACATGCTAGCCTAACGAGTATAACAATAACTTTTTATTGTTATTAAATTTTTCAATAACAAAAAAGAATTTGTGCATTTATGTGCGCCTATCAGAATAATGTGCACCCACAACTTTCATAATATAATTAATAAAAGTAAAATAACTTTTTTGCTTCTTACTTGTTCTGATGATCAATTTTGTGCCTGTCCCAAAGAATAGTTTATTGACATTAACTCCAGTAGTCACACAGTATGTGACCTCAGAGCAGAAACTAATTAGCTTTAAAAACA
>JAUMHE010000043.1:13379253-13391011 GCA_032359235.1 Enteromius mattozi | reverse complement strand
GTGCTTTTTTTTTCTTCTTCTTCTACTTTTCAGTGTTTTGCTTACACAGTCGGTATATGTTTTCCACTGGAAACTACTGGGACACTGTCAGGAGAAAATAACCTACAGTGTTCCAACCTCAGAAACTACATCAAGCTGCAAAAGGAAAATTGGTACAAAGTGAGAAGCAACATGAGGATAGGGACGTTGACTGTACAGAGATTGGGGAGCAGATACTTTATCCATTAGGTCATACAGCCCATCTCAGCTCAGACGACTGCATTTTATTTAAGAAATACTTGATTGGACAGAGTATCATAGAGTGTTTTATTGCCTAAATAAGCAAGGATTCTTTTACATTGTATTGAGGTGGGAGATGCAGGGCAATTACCGAAATGTAGTTAGCCTTCATTCATTATCTTAAAAATGAGGCCAATGACTGCTATGTAAAACCAGATGCTATAAAGATTGAAGGAGATCATGCATGTGACCACATTTCCATGTCCATGTGAGATATGAAACATAAATGTGGGTAGGTCCTACTCTGTCCTCTCTGCCTAGTGGTTCTCCCAGGACAACACCTACTCAGGTACCATCTTCTCTAGCCAGTGCTGTCTAACAGAAATATAATGCAAGCCACATATGAAATTTTAAATCATTCAGTAACCACATTAAAAATGTAAAAAGTAGTTTTAAGCACAAATTTCATGATATAAAGCAACAATAAAAGCTATTTAAAATAATACTCACTGGTCTGCACAATTAACTTTGTTCCAGATCCCATAAAGAGCTTGGAGCCAGAACCAGATGACCACAGTGTTGCGCTCTCAGACATAAAACCTCCTCACACAAGATACAGATAAAGAAGATAGTTTAAAATGCTATATCTTCAAAACATTATTTACAGATCAATAATAAAAGCTTAAAATGCTCAAAACACTGCTATATTTTTATACAAATTTCCGCCAAATTTTAGAATCAAATGCATGCCAAAAAAAAAAAAGTTTAATATCAGTGACGGAATTAACAATATCACGCATCAATTATTTTGATGCTAAAAACTCTCGAATACATTTAAATGTGATGTTGTGGTGAAACTGACAGGTTATACAGTTTAAATCCTTACCTTAGTGTCACTACTCCCAATTTATGTGAGATCCTGGAACATGTTTGCTCATCCTCTATAAGAAACAGTGTGTCAGACACCTCAGTCTTTACTAAAAAAAAAAATGAATCCAAATGCCACCTTGCCCAGGACAACATTTTGTGAAGACAATCATTCAAATGAGAAATACAGGGTAACTCACCTCTTCATATAGACATCAGTGTTCTACTGGCCTAGTTTTAACTTTTCACATGGCCTTATTTCTGTGAACCTACAGAAGCAGTCTCTGAAATAATAACAGGCTAACATTTACATGTGCTTTACTCGGTTTTGTTATGTAAAACTAAATGCCTTTGTTGTCAACGCAGCTAAATGTCTTATTCAAGCTCTAAAAGAACATTTGTGCTTTAGCAATACACTAAATAGGCTATCGAGTGCCTCTTTGAGTTAAATTTGATGATATTTGAGTATCGAGCAAAAACAAACGTTTGGGCTAGTTACCCATGATACCAAAGAAACGTGCTGCTTGCAGAGAGCTAGGATACATTAATTCTGTGATTAAAAGTGTTTTTTTTTTTCCAACAGCGGACTAAAGCCAGCTAGGCCAGACTACAATCATGTTTCCTTTGAGGCGAAAGATTTTAAAAACGTGGAACATGAGGAATTATATTGGATGTCAATGCTCAGTCGCCGCTAGGGGTCACTCAAGTCCGCCACAAACAGCAACATCCCACTAACAGCCACAGGAGGGCAGCACACTCTAATGGTCTTAGATGAGCAGCAAGCTCAGCTTACAGTTTTCATGAAAGAGAGAGAGCATCATTTAATATTCATTATAAACAGTTCATAAATAATACAACTAAAAATGTGCGCTCAAATGTGGGCTAATGATTAAAACAGAGGTTTGACAAACTATTTTATTTTTAAATCATGTTATGTAAAAGTTAAGTAATTAATAATTTTTTTTTTTTTTTTAAAGTAATAACTGTAGCTGTAAGACTTTACAGCTGTTTTCTCTTTCTATAAGGTGTGTGTGTGTGTGGGGGGGGGGGGGTGTAGAAACAAACATACTAATTCTTGGAACCCAAGGCGAGCAGCAGATCTTTATCTGAAACTGTGGTTAGAATCTGCCTCCAGTGCAAATGTGCTGTTGAAACTGTGGTTTAGACATACTCACATGAAACTTCTCTCTTATTAAGACATTTTATTATTTGATATATTTTTTAAAAAACATATTACATTAAAAGACCGGAGCCTCAATAGTTAAGTCAAACAGTTATCCGTTACACAATTAATGTAAAAGTCTTAAACGATGCGATACTGTTATGTGAAAAAGGAAAAAAATTAAAAACATAAAAGTATTTAAAAAAGATTAACTTGCACTTGTCTGCAAATAAAGCCGAAAATACACACACCATAGCAAAGCAATACACATATTACAGAAATGTTTCTAAATGTCAAAAAGGTTTGCAATGTTTGTCGTTATTCTGTATATTTGAAAGAGATTACTAACAATTTGTATTTTTCATTCCATGTAGCATTATTAGACAGAATATAGATAAATATTTCCCCTGTGGCTGACTGTATAACCTCTTTGTTTGATCAAGTTACATTTCAAAATGTTGATTATTCGGGTAATTTGGCTGAATTGAAGTTTTAAAATATGAATGCCTTCACAGTCATCATTACATTAACTGCAACACATTTAGCAAGCAGAATTCTCAGACCTGTCACAAGAAGATTCATGGAGTTCATTTTTGGCTCACCTGAAAAAAAAAAAAAAATTAAAACAAGAAATTAATCATCCTTTGATATTAAATGAATTTAAATCTTGTGAATCATAGCATAATGTAGATAAGTTCACAAATGCAAGATATACACACAGAATATCTTAGGTATTTTATTACTAACCAGTGTTTATGAACTCTGAGGCAGAAGTATCTGAGACGGTTGTTTTACAAGACAATGGAGTCCGTGGTTTAGGTTTAACTGCAGAATAAAAATTAAGTAGAGCAAAACAGATAATTCTTAATATACTTTTATATTTACAATTGTGAAAAAATTAAATCACATTAAAAAAAATAATTAAAAAAATAAACAATAACTATCCATTTAAGTACAAACCTGTCGTGACAACAGCTTCAGGAGTACCAGGAGTTTTGTCTGCTGTTTGTTCGTCCATTTTACATTCTTCGATTTTTTTGCCATTGAATCCAGCAAAATAATAGGTTTTTGTCGTTTTGGACAAGGGCGCATTGCTGGTGGAAAGTGATGCAGTTTCTTTATTTTCTGCAATCAAAGTCATACTCTTGTCTTCAGGAAAGAACCCGGCGGCCAGGCAAATATCCTGTCCAACACCATCGGCAGGGGACAAGATGGACAGAAACGGAGGAGTTGCCGGTACATCTTCTGAACAACGAAAAATAAGCAGTTTTCATCAGTTTCTCAGTCCTTTTCCAAGAGTACTTTTTACATATGTGGCAGTTTCAAATGTATGCCCATAATGTCAGTAAAAAACTCTTGCAATCATCTATTCATGCACAAAACATCCCTAGGCTTATGAACAAATACGATTACTCTACTATGATGATTTCTTTGGAGCAACAGCCCAAGTTAACAAACATACCATGATCAGAAGCTGAACGCAACCCAGCAGCACAACCAACTAACCAACCATTTTGAGCTATTTTGCGGAGTTTTTCACTATTTTCTACAGCACATATGTCGGTGTAAAAGCTTGTAACAGTTAGAAAGAAGTACTTACTTGGTACGACCTTGAGGGTTATCGGCTTTCCGAATGTTAAGGTGTCAGTAGCTGAAAATGCACCGCTACCGTAACCCTTACAAAAACACTCCTGACCCTACACCAGCACTGGGACTGACAAGCTGACCTGACCGAGCCCTGCTAACTACTGCTAACTGACCAAAACTCATGATTTCACAAAATCAGGTGTGTGGTTTGGAAAACTACATTACGACAACATTGAAAGTGAATTTACTTACTTGGTTTGACCGTGAGAGTGATGGGTTTTCCAAAAGTTAGTGGATCCGCACTTCATTCATCCTCCTGACAATATCCTTTTGTAATGTTAAGTGTTCGTACATCTTAAGAAAAACATTAAAGACTCATCTGGACATCTGATGTGAAATATCCACTTAAAGAAGTCCAGCTAGATGCTCTTTTTGAGGTAATTCCATCTGTCAGTCATCCTCCTGATGATCCCCGTGTCTGCTCCATTCACATACAAACAAGTGTCTGGAACAAAAGCCTTCTAGATAAAAACACCAAGATTGAGAGAACAGCTCTGTGATAGTACAGTCTTTCAGCGAGATATGGGTTTAAATGGATCAATAAAATTTATAAACAGAAATAGCAGGGCTATGAGATTTTGTACAGCGCCTAATGACGAATGTATCACTGTGGTAGTCCAGACACAATGAAAAACGTCAATACAAAAACCCATGCCCTCTGTTGAGGGGCTGTCTTATAAGGAAGAGAGAGAAATGACGTCATCTGAAGAATCTTCTAAACAGATATATTTGACTAAAACTATACTTAAAATCCATAGCTTTGAGATGAAACCACAAGCTGCAGTTAAAGTCTTTATGTTTAAGATGATATAAAGAGCCTCAGAAGAATCCTTCAATGCAGTGACAGTCAGTTAACCTCTGTGAGGTTTTTGTATAAGACCAAACCAGAACTGAATCACTGTGCGTACCCCAGTCCACACAATGACACACCTCGAAACAAAAACACCCTCCTCTGTGTGACAGATTCACCTCAGAACAACTAAGCATAAATGTATGGAGAACTTGGTACCTAAAGGTCCACCTTAAAGAAAAACATTTTTTGAAAATATTTGGTCTTACCTTACATTAGGGCTCTTGTGAATAGTTTAAAGATTCAGCTTAAGAATAAAGTAAGCGAGCAATACTTCTCAACTTGTACCTGACATATTACTTTAAGATAATCGCTGATTATATCTTAATATAGTTACTAGGTAATATTAATTATATTAACAATAGTTGTAACCTAGGCACTATAAACTGCTATTAGATTATTTGTAAGTATTATTTTTTGAACTGACTGATAGATACTGATATAATGCACATGCATGTTATGCAAGATACAATTCAAAATGTTGAATTAAATACTTTCACCACTATGAGTGCATAAATAAACGGATGGATTTACCATGTACTATTAAAAGAATAAAGTTGGTGATCCAAAATCTAGGAAAAAATAATAAAATGCAATATAATTTAATCGGTGCTGTCAATCGCTTAAAACAATAATTAATTTCACATTTTTAAAAAATTGAATCACAATTAATTCCACCTAAAAAAGTTTTTAAAAATACTTCTATATTACAATAATGGCACATTCAATTTTCTAATTATTGTTGAAAAGAAAACCAAAGACTGTATATTTTTAATATTTGTTTAGTGGCATCTTTTTTATGAAGACGAATTTCACTGATACCTCAATTACTTTTTTCTCCTAATATTTAACCATTGACTATAGTCATTCAACATTACAGTAAAACTGAGAGCAATCAGTTGTAAAAAAAAAAAAAAAGAAGAAAGAAAGAAAGAAAAAAATGACTAAAAAACAATAACTTTCAATGTAAGTAACCTTAAAATAATCTTCACATAATTCCCTTATAATACATGTCATATTTAGTGCCCTTCAGTAGGAATTATATAGAAGTTGAATAAAGTTACCAGACGCTAAATTCTACTTTAAATATAGATGGATCCTCAAAGCTTATTTTTTTCTTTTGTTCTTTGAATAATATCACAGCAGCTACAGTCATGGCCAAAAGTATTGGCAGTGACATAAATCTTGTGTTTCACAAAGTTTGCTGCTTAAAGGAATAGTTCTCCCCAAAATGGAAATTCTGTCATCATTTACTCACCCTCAAGTATTTCCAAACCTGTATGAATTTCTTTGTTCTGTTTTGTTCACCATTGACTTCCACAGTAAAAAAAAAACTATGGGAGTCAATGGTGACCAAAACAGCCTGGTTACAAACTTTTTTCAAAATATCTTCTTTTGTGTTCAGCAAAACAAAGAAAGCCATCCAGGTTTTAAACTACTTCTAAGTAAATGATGATGGGTGAGTTAATGAGTTTTCATTTTTGTTTCTAGAGTATGTCACTGCCAATACTTGTAGGAACAATGTGAATGAACACCACAAAAGCTTAAGAAGGAAATTTTTGAAAAACATAGTCTGTGGGGTAAAACGCTCCAAGGGGCCAATGGGCAATTCCTGTGGTTATTCTGTTGTTCTTTTCCATCAAATGCATTTTAACTAGTTAACATAGTTAATAACAACAATCTCAAGACTTTGGACCTCAATTTAGCATCAGCTAACAAAATATTTCAAATAGGCTATTATAATTTTGTAATTCCTAATTATTGATTATATCTCATATATGAACTGTACTCTGATTTTGCTGCCCCAAATCTATTTTTTGTTAAAATACCATGACATGAAAACTCTTTTTAGTCATTGTCACTAAAACTATGTTAACATGTCTTAACGCATTTAACTTTTGCTTTACAAAAAAAATAAAAATCGCACAGTCCTTAAAGGGAACACGCCACTATTTTTGAAAATGGGCTAATTTTCCAACTCGCCTACAGTTAAGTTTTACTGTTTTCGAACCAATTCAGCTGATCTCTGGGTCTGGTGGTAGCACTTTTAGCTGCAGCTTAGCATAGATCACTGAATCTGCTTAGACCGGTAGCATCTTGCTCAAAAAGACAGACAGAAAATGAAAAGTGATGACTAGTGATGATCGGTTCCTTATTTCTAAAACAAATGATCAGAAACACAAAAACAATGTAATATTTGCACACTAACAAATACATCATCTTCTCTTATGCACATTATGAAATATACTATACACCCTCCAAAAACCTGGTGAAAGTGTGACCACTGCTGCAAACATATACAGTAATGTAAAGTTACAAATACACAGGTACAATTGTTGAATTTCATACATGTTGTAAACGCTTGCAAATATTAAAACATATAGTAACAGTGCAAAAATTACAAAAAGTTCAAAAGTAAAATAGTTTCAAAATCAAAAAAAAAACTTTGACTCTGATTGTGCGTTTATATAAATGTTAATATTTCGATTTATATTATAATCATGCAATTAGACAACGTGTGAGTGAGTTACGGTAATGTGTTCAGGGCTATCGTGCCATGAATCAGCATCTGGTCACACTGAAGTTAACATGGTAGGAAACAGACATGAAGTCTGAATTCAAATGAGTTTTTGCAGGGGCTCATCATAGATTGACTCAATGTGCTCCCAAGTACACACTGAAATACTCTTTGGCAAAAACGGTTCAATAGAGTTTGCATTAAGGAGAGAGATGATAAGGCAGCTGGTGTATGTGGTAAGCAGATCTTCAACCACTCTGGTTTCCTGTCAGGAAGTGGGTGAGGAGCTGAGAGATGTTCTAAGAACAACCCTATCCCCTTCCATTTCTAGACAGCATCAAGCTCACAGTTCATTCCTCTGTGATTTACAGTAAACCCCACTTTGATTAACTGCATAGTAACAAAATAGGGTTTTATTAGTCTACATGAACTAAATCAATAGCATTTATTAATGTAAATTAATATTTTTCCCATACATTTCAAGTCGTTGTATAAATCTATATTAATGTGTTATGAACAAAGAAAGAAAAAAAATAGTAAATTTTACCAAGATATACACTGTAAAAATAGTTGATTACTGTTAATTAATGATAACTATTGTATTAAATCAACTGTATGTAGTTTTGTGCATTTTCACGACTTTGGAACCCCTACATTTCAGTAATTGGAATTCCCAATGGTACATATATCACTAATTGGTTGTAATTACAGCTGATAGATGTACACATGCATTTGTCATAAAGCAATCCACCCTTTTTGCAGTTTCAGAAACTGCCTTTTAAATATGTTGTCATCATCTCATGAATATTCATAAGAACTGTTTTAATGTGTTATAATATTTATTTATTTGTGGTTATTGTAAGGAGTGGTCTGAGGCATTCGGATCCATTTGCAAGCTTTTATTTCTCAACTGATCAGGCGAGGTCAACCAACAGCAAACAGTGTTATCAGAGACAATCCAAATCAAAGTCACAGTCCAGGCAAAGATCAATAAACGACAGACAGGGTTATCAGAGGCAATCCAAAGCAGAGTTATAATCCAGGCGGAGTTCGGGGCCGGCGGCAGGAATCGTAGTCGAGGAAACAGAGCTAGGTCAAACACGGTAAATCCAACAGAAGTTTTGGGAAACGCTCGGAATTGCAGCATATAGGCTAACAAGACTTCGCGAAGTGTAGTATTCCAGTGTGGCCATTTATAGTGTTCGAAATGAGCAACACCTGAAGCTGATTTGAGTTCCGGGTGCGTGGGAAAAAAGGTCCGGGTGAAACTAATACTCAGGAGAGGGTTCCCGCTGGCGCCGTTTGGGTTGAGCCACAGAGGTGCGGCTCGTAACAGGTGCATACTGGTTGAAATTAAATGTGTGACAGCCGATAATAAAAACATAATCGCTCTTCTCACTCTATATTTCCTGTCTGACTTCAGTTCTCCACCACACTGTCTGTGTCGCCAATTCCCCTTTTCCTCCAAACCATACGTACGCATGGGTCAGAGTTTGCTTAGAGCTGCGCACATTCTCCCGTCAAGTTTGTTTTTTATAGATCACAACCTTGGCGTGAAGTCACGTACGCCACTTTCAGCCCTGTTTTGTGCGTACGCAACGGTTATAAATGAGACCCCAGGTGAATCATACTAACATAGCATTGTTGACATTTTCATTTATGCAGGACCTCTGCCAAGGGGAAAGTGAAGAGGAGAGTGTCCTGATGGACCAGTCCAGATCCAGTGTTGACATGCAACAGGACGTGATGGATGCTCTGAAAGGTACAAAGAAGAATTGCTTATGTTTTTTATGTCAGTAATTGTATCGATAGGAGCCTTATCTCTCATATATCTGTGACTGTTTTCCTTAATGCAGAAATACCAGCCTTAGTCAAGTGTGTCAGAGATCTTATTACAACCATGAAGACAATGCCACCTGTCATGGACACTGACAGTACAAGTTCTGGTTCTCCAAAAATGGTATGTTTTGCATTTATACACGTTTTGTAAATACTGCCTTTTTATTACAGGAAACATTTCATCCAGAATTGTTGTAAACTACTTGACTGTTAGCAGTTTTGTCTCTGTAGTCTCGACCCACCTTTTGCACGAACTGTATTTGATAGAAACCATTTTTTTTTTTCCATTTCAGCATGCAGTTGTTCAGGAATTATACTTTAATTCATTGAAGACCACTTGCAGAAATTACAACTTAACTAATATTTGGCATTCAATAGTTCGCCTTTGTCTTTTAAGAAAGGCATTCCTAATACCATTTCTAATAACTGACTAACTCTATTTCCTGGACACAGATTTAATTGGGCAAAACGGGGGTGCAGGTCAGCAAAAACTGTTTCCTAAGACTAAACCGAACAAGAATGTCCCTGTTCACACAGGACTTAGCTGTGCTCATCTTTGGGCGGGATGTTTTGGCATCCTCGACTCTCACAGGAAAACCAGGGCCTACTGGAACAGCGAAAGAGCAGCTAAATCCGGAAAAGCTGAGTGCCCTTGTTGGTAAGTATTGGTTAAGTCTATTTTTCCTTATTATCATTTTGTTTTTATGCCTCTACCCTTGCCATGGCCATAGCCAGATGCAGCATGTTTCAGGTTGTCCTCATGTATAAATGCCCCCTTCTTGCTAATGTGATAACTCTGGAAAAGCATGATTTGTAACACCATTTTATTTGTCCTTTTCTATTTTACAGATACAGTTATTGCTGAATTTCCAGGAACAAATTTGTCTGATGTGAGGGCAGTGATTCGGAGAAAATGTAACAATGAGAATTTTGTGAGCAAAAATAAACAGCAAGCAGTAACATCAGTAACTGTTTGCAATCGTTTTTGTTTGTTTGTTTTTTGGTGGACATACATTTTGAGTTTAAACAAACTGTTTAAAAAAGTTTCAAAAGTCAGTTTAATGTTTATCCCTGTCTTTACTAGCCTCTCTGCAGTGCACAGCTTGCAGGGTAGTGCTACACAGCTATTGTTTCTTTTGATTTTTTACTTTTATTATTGTCTCTGGGGTCACATGATCCAAATTTGAATAAAAATGTTACGATGAAGAGAAACTGTTTAAAAATGTTGTTTAAGATGTACTTAAATGTACTTTATTATTGTTATGAATGAGTGCGGGAGACGTGCGAGTTCACGTGCAAACAGTAGAATTTATTAACAGGCTCAGGGTCAAGACAGACAAGGTCGATCACCGGCAAACAACGTTTAGGAGGCACAGGCAGAGGCGTAGTCAAAAAACAAAGCAGAGGGTCACAATACCAGATTAACAGAGTCCTAGGGGAGAAACAGAGGGGAAGTCGGGGTCCAGGCAGAGGTCGATAATCAGGAATCCAAATCAGCAGAACAACAAGAAACACGAATGAATGAAACCAGAATAACAATACAACGAACCGTGAAGACAAGCAAACACTTCCGGGGTTATATACACGTGAATCTAGGTCAATGGGTGGAGCTAAGCAATGAACTGTCATGACAACAGAAGAGCGGGGCGGAGACATGAATGAGCACAGTGACAACACATAACAATGAACAGAGACATGAATGAGAGTCCAGGATGACGATTGATATGAGTTTGTGCATGAGTCCAGGCATGAAAACATAGAAGCAGACACATAGCTAGCCTGATGCTGGAGTACCAGCCAGAGAGCTGGGCTGGCACGTCCAGCTGATCGTGACATAGCCCCCCCCCTTAAGGGGCGGATTCCAGACGCCCCAGGCTTAGGAGCCGACAGGAACGGCCTCCAATGCGGAGCAGGCGGCGGAGAAGCCCACTTAAGCGACATGGGCCGCAGAGACGCCCACCAGGGCGGCGCAGACGGAGGAGTAGCCCATCTGGGCCTACCAGGCAATGATGATGCTCTCCTGAGCCGACCAAACAGTTCATTGGCTCTCCAAGGTGGGTCCGACGGCGGAGAGAACCACTTGGGCGGAGCAGATAATGGAGACGCCCACCAGGGCGGAGCAGACGGCGGAGTTATCCATCTGGGCAGCGTGGACAGCGGAGACGTCCACTCGGGCGGCGCAGACAGCGGAGTTATCCATCTGGGTGGCGCGAACAGCGGAGACGTCCACCAGGGCGGAGCAGGCAGCGGGAACACCCACAAGGGCGGCGCAGGTGGCGGAGACATCCACCAGGGCGGAACCGGCAGTGGAAACGCCCACCAGGGCGGAGCAGGTAGCGGGAACACCCACCAGGGCGGCGCAGGCGGTGGAGACGTCCACCAGGGTGGAGCAGGAAGTGGAAACGTCCACCAGGGTGGAGCAGGAAGTGGAAACGTCCACCAGGGTGGAGCAGGAAGTGGAAACGTCCACCAGGGCGGCGCCGGCGGCGGAGACATCCATCCGGGTGGCGTGGATGGCGAAGACGCCCACTTGAGCGGTGTAGGCGGTGGGAACGCCCACCAAGGCGGAGCAGACGGCAGGACAGTCCACCTGGGCAGGTCACGGAACCAAACTGCACAAAAGAGTGAACACAGGTTAGCAGGCTGACCGGCCCGA
>JAUMHE010000043.1:13340398-13365386 GCA_032359235.1 Enteromius mattozi | reverse complement strand
ATTACTTTATATTAGACAAATATAGATCCGTGAATAGAAAGTTTAGAAATATAGAAAGTACATTTTTAAATCAGACAAACAAAATTTTTTTTTTATTTTGCCGTTTATCGTGACTGCCGCGATGTGACTATTGCGCATGCGTACATCGCGATGATGATGCTGAAACGATGTATCGTGCAGACCTAAATCAATCTATGACAAAAATACTGTTATAAACTAGGACAGTCGATAATTCAGAAGCAAATGTTACTCTAGAAAAATCATGGATGCACAATTGTATAAAATCTAAAAGGTTAATAAGTGTAGGAATAAATCTGGTAAAATGTTACATATTGCTCTTTGTATTGTTGTAAAATGCATTTATTAAAAACAAAATATACTTATACATAAATGTATACTATAAAATTAAAAGACATTTCTTTTAAATCTATATTAGCACAGTAATGAAGGCAGCAACATATGATAGATAGGACTGAAAAAGAAAGATCTGGGAGAAAATGCTTATATCTAAACAATGCATCCTTTTCATTAAATTTTCTTTTACAAAAACAAAGCAAACAAACAAACAAACAAAAATCAATTCAATCTTAATTTACAAGAACAGCTGAATTTCTACAGCTAAACTATAACTGAATCACACTATAGACCATCTAAAAGCCAGCTGGTAACATTTACAGCAGCAGTTTAACACAATCATCAGCACAATATAAATGTATAAATTGTCACAGAAAACATCACACACATTGTACAAGATCAGTGAGTGTAAAATTCTGTGACAATACAGCTCTGGACCAGTTGGGCATCAGTTTAATCAGCTGACAAGTCTTTTAAAGGCAAAATATGTACGTTTTCGACCACTAGAGGTTGCATTTTCAAAACAATAACAGAGGTGAAGTTCGATGACGCAATGACGGAGCGTTGAACACTGGGATATGTCGTTTTCACAAATCATGCTCACGGATGAAAGGCTTATTTATATCCGTTTTATCACCTAACCACCTGCACATGACTATTACTTACACAATGAATAATGTATATTTGCTTGCCCGTCTAAAAAAAATATCTGCGAGAGCGGAGTCTCTGTCCAGTCTGAGGTTTTCGCGATGCTCTCTCCATTTCGGAAACGCCACGGCGATATTTGTTCTCGCTTTACTTCGTTGACTGTTCCAATATCTTCTTGCCTTGCTTTGTATACATCTACATTTTTTTGGAATTGGGAGAGTGTAATCATGATCCATGATATGACACGCGTGGAAATGCACAGTAAATAACTACCACTTCCCATTTGTCCACGCGTGTTATATTGATAAGCGACAAGGAACAGGGGCGGTTCATTATTTCAATCTGGGATTTCTTTGAATTTACAAATCCTACAGAGCTTTTGAGATAATATAAGTATACAACTGCATGAAATATATAACACAGTGCAAGTAGTTTTTGGATATTTTATTACAAAAATCGTACATATTGTGCCTTTAACATACGACTACAACTTGACTGTCAATTTCATAAAGCGGTCTCACTCGTACCAAACAGCAGATCTCCACGTATGGCTGAACTCATGTCGGAGGAATTTTTCTTTCAGAATTGGTAGCAGAACTGTTTTTCAAATGTATTATCTCTCTCACGTTATCCTTCTTATATGCTGATTTAGTGCTCAAAGTGTTCAGTTTTCCTTTTTTTGTCTTTAGCCAATGCCATGCCTAATTTAATTTATTTTTAACATATTAATTTGAAATTGCTTTAAATGGTATAATGTTCGCTAGAATGTTACAAAATGTTCAGTGTTAAATAAATATTTTGAAACTGTTGTTTTGTAATTGATTTCTTTGAAATACAAAACACATTTTGGCTATGTAATTTATGCAATGGCAAAAAACATGCGGAATAGGGAAATGGGGAATGCGAACAACCTTCGGCATTCGGCCTTCAGCCTTCAGCCCAGTGGTTAAAAAATAACTTTTTTTTTCGGTGCATCCCTATTTTTTGGAAAATAAATGCAGAATATTTTAGTGGGAAATGTGCATGTCGAAAATGTTTTAAAAGGTCCCTGTGTAATGCTGTCAAAAATCCTCTGACCATACCTGTGGGAACGTACTCTAAATAAACGTCACATTGAAACAAGCAGAATGAAACCACACACCTGGATCAGGTTAAATACTGCCATCCAAGCTCTAGATGATGCTTCAGATTACATTAAAAGCATAACAACATACAGCTTTTCTGCTGTCTCTTATCCCCATGTCAGCAAGAACAAAACCAGAGTATTAAAGTCATGATCCCAGCTCACTGTCATTACATGTGCATATGTGCAATCTGTCTGTCACCACAGCAGCACCATCATTCCTTCACAACACAACCTTTCACGTTCAAATGGCCAGGATTAGTCATTACCAGACACTAAATTCATTTAGGCTACAAACTCCCTCGATTCATGTCACGCTGTTTTGAACCAACGCATGTCAGATGCAAAATCAATGACTTGCATACCAGACATTCACAAAGATAAGGTCTCAAAAAGTCTAAAGCAAACTCTTCAGAAATATGCTGATTTTGTTCTGAATCTCAACGTTATCTGTCCAAATCGATGCGTGCTATCGTTACATCGACAACTAAAACCAGGCCAAACACACTTGTCAATCAAATAGAATAGCACAACATTTATATGACAGGTATCTGTTATTATACGAGTTCACTGTCAAGACTGGCTCATCACTGTAATATATCATTCAACCTGAAATGAAAGGAAAAGGAAATGTGTAACTTACAGCAGATGCGCCACATATGAAGCCTTGACGTTTTTCAGACAAGTTTTACAGATGATTAGTCACTCGAAACCGTATGTGACTAACGTAGCGAGCATGTGTAACTGGATTGTTTTGTGACCATCCAATGGTATGTTTGTAGCTAACGCGGGCTAACATAGCACAGAACCTAGCATGCCCTCCCACAACAGCTGCTATGCATGCACGAATTATCGTTACATCAAGTAAATGTCGCGATTTGCCCGACCGCCCATGTATCAACCCTTTTTTTCAACATCTGCGGGAAAATGTCAGCCACTTCTGTTTGTATTCAGTTTCGTGTCTCGTTTACAGGCTACCATGCTAACTTAGCCTAGCGTCTAGCACTGACAGCCAATGCTAGTCGAACAACATTCCGATAAACCACACTCAGCCTCGGTGATAGAAACACGAACTCGGTCGCCAATTCAAGCCTGAGAATCGCCGAATTTTACTCACCGTAAGTATTGGGCGCAGAGGTTCATCCTGTCGGATCGCCAGTCTTTTAGACAACGACAGGTTCACAAGCTAAATCTACTCCCGGCGCCATATTGTCCATCACATCGTCATTGGTAGAAAACTGTCCAGACGTACACACAGGAGCGCGCTGAATTACGTCACAGACCCCGCCCCCTCGCTCACGTACAGTAATTACTTTTCATAAATATAGCTCATCCAAATCCAGACTGTGCATTGTAGCACGACTAAATACTTGAAAGACTAATGGGTCCGTACAGCTTGACCTCTTATTCTATTTTTGTTGGCCTCGAGTATTCCAGTGAGATTGATTTATGGCTTTATTTTTGTGATTAAAATTGTTTTTACTAACTATGCATAAACTTGTACATGCATGCTGCTACATGTGATTGTAGCCCAATTAGTGCTGATTACAGTTTAATTAGACTAGCCATTAATATCTTTTTAAGATAGCCTAGCTACTGAAAAATGCACAAATTTCAGGGCATGTCAAAACTTCTCCAGGGCCCCAAGACCCACTCAGACCCCAGAGGGTTAGCTGTTCCCTCCTGGTGGAATGAGTTGCCCAACTCAACTTGAGCAGCTGAGTCCTAGCCATCTTCAAGAAACAGCTAAAACGCATCTCTTCATCTTTATTTGAACCTCTAACTCTAGCACTTTTTATTCTAATTCCATTTGATCTGTTTGGTCACTTGACCCTCTAACACTTAAACTCTATGTTAGTTTTTTAATATATTCATATCATTTATTTTAGAAAAAAAAATACATATATAACATACATTTTTGTAATATATACTGTACATGCATGTGAGTGTATTTAATATACAGACCTACATAAGAGACACTTGACAGCACTAATATATATATATATATATTTTTTTTTCTGTTGTTAGTTCTGATTGCTTCTATCATTTGTAAGTTGCTTAAAAGCTTCTGCTAAATGACTAAATGTAAATGTTTGAAAGCAATACAAATCTACTACTAGTGTATATCATTCACTGCTGAGTATGAAAATAATAAATAAATAAAAAAAGTGTAACAAATAAAAGAATGAGGTTGCCAGATGTATGTAACAAATCTAGCCTGGCAAATTAAACAGCCACAATAGTCCAAATTCCAAAACTACACATGTTCATATACTTATAGCTACAATATGTATTAGCCTACATACAATTTCAACCAAAAAAGCATAATATCTCATAATGACTTGTTAAACTGAGTTGTTTTCCCCATTTGAGAGCTTTAGAGAGCTTGTTTTGCAATTGATGAGTCACACTGACTGTAGTGCTTCCATATTCAAATGCCTCTCATCAAGGACGGTGTTTGTGGTGCTGATAAACACATCACTGATGCAATGCCAAATATGTGTGGAAAAATGTTAAATCTAATTCTAATACAATAAAGGTGAACTAAGGAAAAATGGCATTAATTTAAACCTGCATTTAGGTTTGTAAGTTTCTATATTTGCTGTCAACTGATTCATCACTTTTTTTAATTGACTGTGGCAGATGCTATTATCCAAATCGACTTACAGATGAGAATAATAATAGCAGAAGCGATTAGTCCAAGCATCTTGATTTAGCAGCTGGGCTTTTAAATACATTTGCATAATATATTGGACAGTGTTTGCTAATGACTAGTTATGATTGGTTTGAGAAATCTGAGAGAGACAAATCCAAACTGATCCATAATGCCCTTTACAGCTGTAGGATATTTCGTCTGAGACAGAGGCAGTCAGTGTTAATGAGGGCCACTGGCTTGCTGGCTGCTTGTCTGCACATGTGTGGATTAAAAGTATTTTTAGTGTTTACAAACATGAGGTGTAAATGCAATTTGCCCACAGGGGATGCCATTCTGATCTACACTAAGAAAGTCTGTAAAACTAAGACACTATGTGTTCAATTTTTTTTTGACATATTGATTTTTCAAATATTTTTGTGTTTTAGAGTCTGTAGCTTGACTTTTTCTTACAATGTTGACATTAATAAATGATCTCTTTTTATATTTATTTATTTATTTTTTGTTTTGTTTTTACCAGCTGCGTTGGATTGCTTTTTTATACAAGGAAACAGCTGTTTGTGTCCATTTCTGGCATTGTGTCTCACCCAACTGTGTGTGGAATCGTTAGGAAGAAATGGAATCTTTAAGATGAATCAGAACCGAAAGCGTCGACTCGCATGCTTACGCGCATGTTCCTTTAAGTGCGCAGGAAGGGATCACAGTGACGCTCTGCCTCTCGCGCCTGCCGCAGCCTAATGAACCTCGCCTCTTGCTGCGGACTCACAACAAAACAAAAGGCCTTAAAATCCGCGACATATGTAAAAAAACGATAGATCACCACAACCAGAATGACGGAGACCACTAAAACGCATGTCATTTTGCTGTCATGTGGAAGTTTCAACCCCATCACGAAGGGACACATTCATATGTTTGGTAAGTGTTTCGGCTGTTCTGGAGGGAGTGGATGATGCGCGAGCTGATTTTTAATTCAGCCGTGTGTTGTACGTGTATGTAAAGGGGCTCTTGGTGACTGCGATGATTTTAGACATTGTGAAATCAGGCTTGATGATCGATTAGATGTTTCTGTAGTGAAGTCTTATTGTCGATCGCTGTCCAAAGCGAGGGTGCTGAAATGGGCGACGGCCTTAAAACCCGGTTCAGATGGTGGTGCTGCGCAGCCGCAGGTTTAGCCAAGAAATCGCTAGATTCAGCCACGGTTTTGTGGACGCAAGCAGTGTAACTATGATTTATGATATTTCAACAAGTGTAATTAATCATTACTTCTGCGAAGGATGCTTGGCAAGGGCGCTGATGTGAAGACAAAATAACAATCTACACCACATTTAACTTAATGTGAATAAGTAGATTGAAACTCGGATATTGTCCTGTCAAGAGCCTTTATGGACCGACCTTCTTGCGTCATATAGGATATTAAATGATAAAGGAGGTTGTGATACCAATATAGGCTTGTATGACAGCTGAAATGCATCTAGTGCTGGGTTTTATGTAAGTATCCTATTTCTACCTGATTTTAAAAGTTTTCAGAGATTCATAACTTTCTTTGTTCTTAATACAGTCCATGTGTAATGATCATATTAATGCAGTTCGTTAGTTTAAATTTGACTATAATAAAGGCAGTTATTAAATATTCCAAAAAATTTTTTAGCATAAATGTTTCATACCTTTAAACCACAATATATTGAATTGATATATGTCAAACCATTCATGAAAACCTTTTAAAAATTATTAAAAGGTTTAATATATATATATATATATATATATATATATAATGTACAAATATTTTATAATTATTAAAATTATTAAGACAGAAAGTCACTGCTCCATAAACACTTCTGACAAAATATAAAATAAATAAGTAAATAAATAAATAGATAAAAACCAAAAGTCCATCATTTAGTTTATTCTACAGTCTACCCTGTAAAAGAAAAAAAATACCACATAAATAAACCTGTATATGCCCGTATATTCCATTCGGGTCTTGCTCAGAAATAATGTTTTGTTACTTCATGACTTTAAAATTATAAATAAAATGTATGCTTAATGTATCCTTCAATAAATACTGATATGCGACCCATGTTTTGGGAGCTCAGGTATAAAACATGAATAAATGCTATGAATCTCAGTACACTAGTGTCTGATGTTAATTTTGTTTTATCGTATTTTCCGTAATGACGGAATAATGAAAGAATGTTAAGAATTTGTCTGAAAAATTGCATGTCTACTGTCTATGTGTTTGATTAGGTAAGAGGAACATGTTAGAAATCTATCTAAAATATGAATTTGTATTATAAATCAGGTCAAGTAAATTTTAATAGAACATGAGGGTTGGCTGTTTGCACTAAAAAAAGCATGATTTATACCATCATACAGTATGTGATACAGAAACTAAGAGTGCATGTGGGAAAGTAAGACATTCAGAGAGAGTTTTCTTCCATTGACTCGTCCACCTCTACATTTCAATGTGCCAATAAACACAGCAGGGAAAACACCATATGAGCTTGGTACTTTCCTTAATTCAGTTACTGTGCTGTATTTCTCAGAGCGTTAGCAACATGGGGAGTACCACCACCAGAGTTTGATCAATACAATTCTGCTGTTTTTCCCTTCAAGCAAAAGCATCTGTGTGTCCATGACCTAATTTTTAAGCCTTCTTCTCCTACTGCATGCCTTTGCATATATTGAGGTACAAAAATAAGAATGGGTTCATGTCTTATTCTGAGCAATGCTTCTGATGGAGATCAGTGATATCATGCTGAATCGCTTGGATATCTGATACTACTAAAAATACAATTAAATATAATACCTTTAAATTCTAGCATTTCATTTATAAAGTATTGAATATCTTGGTTTCTGTTGCCTCTGCTTTTCGTTGTGGCCTCATTTTTCCTTTCTTTGTAGTTTCTTTTGCACACTAGAGATATTTTCTTTAGAGATTTGTTCAGATTATTTTATTTTATGTCTGCCTCATATTCCCCAGCAGGAGATCTTGTTTCTGACACTCACTTCTGTCAATATTTTGATGGGGCTGGGGGTGTGAGGTTATATTAGACAGATATGCTTACATCATGAGAGAAATCAGATATCAGTCATTAGAGTTAAAACAGAGGTGCTGACCTCACTTAAAGGCCTTTGTGTATCCAAGAGAATTCCTTTTATCCAAGCTACCTTTAGAACATGGCATAAAGTGTGTTAAAGAAAACAAACAAACAAAAAAAATGCTCATGAGATAATAAGGTAAACTGTTTGATTTGCAGAAAAAGCCAGAGAGTATCTACACAAGACTGGACGATTCATTGTGATTGGGGGTATCATCTCACCAGTACATGATTCCTATGGCAAACCGGTAAGAGAATCTGTTCATTTTAAGGTCTAAAGTTATTTTAGGCTTGTATATTTAAGCAGCATCACCAGAGCAGAGTGCTATTGATTTTTATATTATAGATAAATCACATTCACACTCAGTCAGATGTTGAGGCCAACATCACATGTATAACTGCATTTCAGTGAACAAAAAACTGTAGTATATATTGATAAGTATATATATTGATAAGATTTGTACGATTTGTCTAAACCCCAGTGACGGGTAGGTTTAGGGGTGAGGTAAGGTGTAGGTCATTTGTAAAAAATCATACGAATTGGCAAAATGAGCAAAAATCTTATGGCAGTATATTTGCAAATTCATTCTCTGCCAGCGGGAGGCGTTGTTGTCGTGGTGGAGATTTTAAGTTTCCCCGGTAACACTGTACACAAAGCAGCGCTCCGCTCAGAAACACTGCTTTATCAGACATTACATGCAAGATGAAATGAAAATGACATCCAAAATTTTCTGAAGACAGTCGGTTTCCTTCTGATATACAGTGAAATAATAACAGCTGAACTAAGTTTCGACTTTGAAACGTGCAGTGCTCATTTAATTCAGGTCAAACCCTTTTTAAAAGTCTATTTGTGGCGGTTAGTTTTGATATTGTGGCGCTCCGCCACAAATAAATCAATGTATGGGAAACACTGAATTTTCTATGAGTAAGGTCGTACAAATTTATATGAATTAGCCACTTCGTAGTCGGTCATATAATGGCTGTCAATGGGACTTACGAATTTGAGAGTAAAAAAACATACACAGAAAACCAAAAACTCATGAACCTGTTGTGAATTCTATGTGGGGAAATCTTTCCACTTGAGATTCCAGATCCAGTGTGGATTCCTTCTGAGCTGCATTGCTGAATAATGGTTTTAGTCTGAATTATACAAATCATCTCTAATATTATCAACAGAACTCTGAATGAAGAAGAACTTTGGCCTAGTTCTCTTCTCTCTTGGCAACAAAATATGAATAATAAATGCTTTAGAAAGCAGGATTCAGTCTTTCCAGCTTCAGTCCTTTGTGGTGGGACATTATAACAAGTGTGAAAGAAACGATTCTAGAAATCCTTGTGTTTTGAACCCTGATTATCTAAAACAGGGAAATGTTTGAATTATAGTTTTTATGTTGATCAGATAGGTTCTCCTTTCAGCAAGCAGATGTAAACCTAACAATATAGCTTGAAGCTCAGAAATTCTCTTTTTGGTAGGTGAATGCCTCACTTTGCCTTGTTTTGGTTTCTTTTCTGCTTTTCTAGGGCCTTGTCTCAAGCAGACATCGTCTCACCATGTGTCAGCTGGCAGTTCAGTCTTCTGATTGGATCAGGTAACTGTCAGTGAGTCAGAATGTATCTCAAATACACCCTCATAAGAATTCTATGCAACACTTATATATACTTCAGTAGTCTTGGGTTATATTGATGATGGATATATATTGTAGAGTGGACATAAAATGTTTGATGGCTTAACGGTCTTCTGCAGAGTGGATCCTTGGGAATGCTACCAGGACACCTGGCAGACCACTTGCAGCGTTTTGGAGCATCACAGAGACCTAATGAAGGTTAGTTCCATATTTGGTTTAAACGCTATCAAATTTTACTTGTATTCAATCTCATAGTAAACTGTATTGTTCCTCTGCAGAGAGTCACAGGGTGCATTCTGTCCAATGTCAACACACCTTCCACAACCCCTGTGATTGGCCAGCCCCAGAATGAAACTTCTACCATTTACCAAAACACAGCTAACAAGTCTGTGGCTAGTAAGTGATTTTAAATGTTCAGATGTTTGTTGTTCTGGAGAACAGATATTTTATCATTGACTTTCGTCTTTTTTTCTCCAGTTAAGTTTTGGGGAAAGATGAGTGAAAGCCTGGGCAAAATTTGCTGTGTTCGCCCCCACATGGAGCGTTTTACCTTTGTTGGTAAGTTGGTATATTCATATATGGTACATATTAGGGATGTGTGACATTGCTAATTGCACACTAATTTTGTAACCGACTAATTGACTGGTCTAAAAAAGACTAAGCTTGTTTCTGTTTTTGTGAGAAGAAAATTCAGAATTTTTAAAAAAATAAATGTTAATTGCAATAAAGTAAGAGTTCGAGTCAGAGTTTTATATATATATATATATATATACAAACTAAAATGTTTTAGTTTTAGTTTCACATTTCTAGAAATGGAAATTCTTTCATTATACCTTGCAATTCAAAAAAGTCTGAATTGTAAGATAAAAGTCACAATTGCCTTTTTATTTTTTACTCTGTAGAAGAAACAGTTCATATGTGGTTTAATTTGTACAGTGGCTGGAAAATGTATTAAAAATTGTAAATTGAAATTGTATTCATTACATGACAATTAATTAATCACATTGATCACAATAAATCACTTACACAAGTATTTGTTAAAACCCCTAGATCAAAAAACCACTGAATAAACATTACAAAAAGTCAATTTATTTATTTATTTTTTGTTTTCATTTTTTATTGCATTTTTGAATAATTATTCATGCCAAACGAATGCATTAAATTAATCACCCCAGAGTTTCAAGCATGTTATTTTAATGTCACCATTTCAACCCCTTTCAATTTGTGTCAAAATAAAAAATTGTCAGTAATAAAAATATGCCACTGCTTTGTGGTTTGGTTCATGTAGAAATCACATAATTCTGTATAATTATTCTGAATTATTCATACGCTTCACACAGGAAGTGTATACGTTTTACATGACTCCGGTGACTTCCAATGAATCAATCATCCCTGTGACCTCCCATGCTTTTCTGTTTTTTTCTGAACAGATGAAAATGCCAACCTTGGTACTGCAATGCGCTACGAGGAAATTGGTGAGACGATGTGATTTTCCTTGCCTTGGTTTTTGGTTTTTAAATCAGTTCTTGCTTGTCACTTTGAGTCATCATCAGAACATACTGAGTTTGCTCAGGGAGAGAAAAAAACTCACTGTATATTTCTCCTCAGAAAACACAAAGACAGACAAACGGTTGTCAGAGAGATAGACAAAACTATTTTTTTATAAGTCGTGTGATGGTGTTTGTCTATATACTGTGAAGAAGGCATCTGTGCACTGTATAGTGCCTCATTCTTCCTCCTCATGGGAAAAATGTGACTTGTTTCTTTTCATCTTATCAGAGTTGTTGTGTTTACCCCCACAGCGGAGGAAAAACATCTCATTACTGTGTCTTGTGTTTTTTTATGGTGTGATTGTGGTTTGTTCAGAGTTGCGTATCCTGCTCCTTTGTGGCAGCGATCTTTTGGAATCTTTCTGCATCCCTGGCTTGTGGAACGAAAGTGATGTGAGATATAATTCCTTTTTTCTTTCCCTGTGTCTCTTAGTCAAAAACTTCAAAATTTTTAATAAAATATATTATTCTAGCTCATATTTTATATGTTCAACTAAATTAAGCAATATCATATGCAAGTCTCAAGTAATCACACCTCGTACATTCAGGCCAATATGGCACAGCTGCCGTCATGATGTTGATTTTTTTTTAACAACAAATTTAAAAAAAGTTCAAACCGAGTGAATTGTTCCACCGGCAAAATAGGTTGAAGCAAAAGCACAATCAAGTGTCGCCAAACAAATCGATTTAGCAACTCAATAATATGCATAATCACTTGATTTGTTTCCGTATGAATTTGTGTTTTGAACGAGTCAACTGATGAATTCAGAACAGCACACTAGCATACTACTCTTATTTCTTGCTAGGAGTAGTATGCCTGTATGCAGTTCTGAGCTTGTATGATTGGTTAAGTCAAGGATCACTTGTCTCCACCTACTGGCAGTATGATGTGTTTGTGATTTTCACACTACTAAGTGTTATTTTAGTATATGTAAGTGTTATTTATACATATATTTTCTGTTTTACTTTTAGTTAAATTTTTGTCATTTTGCTGTCTTTAGCCATTTTTATTAGTATTTTCTAAAAAAAGTCTATATAGTAGTGCTGTCAAATGATTAATCACGATTAATCGCATCCAAAATTAAAGTTTTTGTTTTTACACACACATACAGTATAAACTTTGAAAATATTTACATGTGTATTATTGTCTATATTTTATTCAGATTTATATTATATTATTTTGTATGCAATTAATCATGATTAATCGTTTGACTGCACTATTATATAGTTTTTGTTTGTTTTTATTTCAGTTTCATTTAGTACATCTAAACCAAAGTTAAAAAATGAGAAATGCTGCTTTGGCAAATAAAATAATATAATTAAGTTTAACTATGTTACTAATTACACTAACGTACTAACATTTGTATAAAAATGCAATGATTTATAAAAAATTAAAAATAGCAACTTTTCAAAATAGCATGCACTGATGCAGTGATGACATAGGAACATAGTTAATACAACCAGTTTTGATATCTAAATTATGGCACTAAAAATGCATACAAAATATTGTTAATGCAATTCCAGATATGTTTTATTAAACAGCTAAATATGTGATTTATTATATTTTTCTAGATGGAAGTAATTGTGGGGGATTTCGGGATAGTGGTGGTTCCTCGGGATGGAGCTGACACAGAAAGGATAATGAACCATTCATCTGTGCTTCGAAAGCATAAGGTATTATCTGTGTAGCTGTTGTTTTCATACACAGTAAATGCATGCGGTTTAGAGCATATTTGCTGATATTTATCCGGCTTCATTTCTCCTCTCACAGGACAATATAATCGTGGTAAAGGATGAAATCGACCACCCGATGTCAATCGTCAGTTCCACCAAGAGCAGGTGTGTGTTCTCGCCGTCTACATAATTCATCTCTCCGTTCTATACAGTAACGCTCCTGCTTTTCTCCTGAACAGACTGGCTCTTCAGCATGGCGATGGTCACGTGGTGGATTACCTGAATCAGCCCGTCATCGACTACATCCTGCAGAGTCAACTCTACATCAATGCTTCTGGATAGGCCGGGGAAGTCCACTTCCGAGCCATCAGTCATCCCTGTCTGTCTCTCTGTGTGTAATCTAGAGTATAATCCTCCTGTGCTACCACTGCTTTTCCATGTAGAGGAGCATTAATCTGTCCTCCCCTCTTACTCGTGTCTCATTGGGATGTACAGCACTGTGCCTGAGGGATCTGCTCCACCAATCAGCTTTAAGGGACTGGGTGGGCTTCGGTGCCCAATAGGAGGAAGAGGAGAGAGCCTCGCTGCCACTGACAGAGAAAGAGAGTGTTTTCGATTGAATTAGATAATTCATTGCCTGCTATAATGTCGGTCTTTGCTGTTGATTTAATACTCTCTGTTCTTGTAGTTGCATGCCTAAGGGTTTTCTTTCAGCGCATGAGTGTTTAAAATACCACGTAGACCGTAGTCTGTGGTTACAGCGTTTGCAGAAAAACTGTGCTTAGACTCATCTCATCTCTGAATACATTTTCTACTCATCATTCAGCTGTATGTACAGAGAACATCTCATATACTGTATTATGCCTCAATGTTTTGTCTTCAATGTGCATTCATGTATACGTGGAGTATTTGGTTGCACATTAAAGAATGCGATTTCATTTACTTTGCTTTCGTGCACATTTACTTCTCCACGTCTCCCTTTTTGCTCGACATTAACCTGCTAACGTCCCACAGATGTGACGTCTAGTAAAGCCGGTCACTGCCTTCGATCAAACCATTGGTTTCAGGATGAGATTCCTTGCACTTTCGCTGGTTTTGTGATGAGATCACAAAAGAGATGACAAAAGTCTATGCTTTTGAAACATCCTTTAAATGATTCAATTATGATTTGAGCTGACATGAAATGTCTATCTGCTGCATATCTAACACAACCTTTATAAATGAATCAAAGTGTATTTGATGAGAAGAATAACAGATTCAGCGAATTATGTATATTGTGCATAATTGATTTTGCGAGTTTATGGAAGGCTCCGACTTTACGATATGAAGAAGACTTCATATTTCTGTGATCATTGTTTTTCATATGATAATGCTTTAAGTCTCAGGTAAAAAATGGTTTTATTTTGATCATTTTAACCAGAGACTTTTCATAAATGAAATTAGAAGCTAGAATGGTAATATTCAAAAATGTAAAGCCTATTAAAATACCGAAATTGTAACTTTATTAGATATTCCTTGTGTAACACTTCATACCCAGCGTTCATACCTAGGTTTACTGTACCTGCTGTTGGTTATGTTCATTGTCACATACATTAAAGATGAAATATAACACCCCCATTTCATATTTTGAATGGATTACACTTCTCTAATATACAGAGAATTATTAAACACACACTGATACCTCACTGTTTATATCAACATAAATTCATTATTTTTCTTTCTCCATTTTCATTGAGCAGTCACCATAGCAACTAGCGTGTCAGAAATCACTAGGAGACTATTTTCTCTCGATGTAAATTCGTAAAAAAAAGTGGAAAAATATATCCACAAATAATATATTTTTTCATGGTTTTGGCATGCTGCATTTTTCTGTAGCTCTACAATCTTCACTGCTTCCGTCATGCCTTCATTCAAAATCACAAGCAACAAAAATAGATATTGTTGATGATATTGTTTGTTTCTTGTATTTTTGTTGCCCTCTTGCTTTTAAATTGATTCTAGAGATAAATCTCCTTGTATACATATAAAACACCATGTAACATTATAAGGTTCTGTTTTTAAGATGCTAAAACGGTAGATCTTAATTTTAGAGGTCATTTTTTAGTTAGTTGTCTATGGTGTAAAGCATGTGTAAGTGTGTCTGCATAATGTCTTATATGAATATATTTCTACTTTATAGTGGCTATTCAATAAGCATTCAAAAACTGAAAAAGTATGTTACCATGATAATAACTCATGTCCTTGATGACAACACTGAATTTAATAAAACAAAACAGAACACAAAAGAATGAGAATTGTTAATTTGTGCATTTCTTTTTGTGCATTTTCACTAGATGCTGAAGGAGATGGAGAAGCAACTGGATGTTACTTCTTTTATAGATTAGTTACAGATATGGTATATATTTATCTATTAATTACCCAAAATGAATATCTTTGGCACTCATGCAAAACAGAAATATCATTTACCTCATTTCAAACTTCACAGTAATATTTTTTTCGAAATTAGAAAAACAAAAATGAAACTGAAAAAATAAATACTAAAAAATTCACACACAGTACAAAATCATGTTATGACTTTAGTTAAAAAGTAGTGCCAGTACGTTCATAGATTAAAATATGTAACATTGTGATTTGGCCCTGAACTAACTCAAAGCCTTTACGGCCTTTCAATAGGTGGTATGTTGTAACAGCCATTGGGAATGCTTTTACGGATCTCCTCTAAGTTGGCAATGTCAGCCAGGATGGTGTCAATGTCACTGATCATGCCTGCAATGGTGGCTCTCTGCTGGGCTTCCTTCGCCTCCAGCTCCCTGAGTCTGGGCCTCAGCTCCTTCTCCACACGGCTGCGGCTTTTAGTGACAGCATCCTCTAGCTCGGTCAGTCGTGTGTCGTCAATTTCCCCAGGCTTTCCTGAAAAACAGCATTACAGTCATGGTGAATCCCTGCTCATGGCTGGGATTTAAAAAAAAAAAAGGATTTGAAAATAAATTTTGCGAGAAATAATATTTATAATGAATAAAATAAATCATAATATTTTTGTTCTGCCTCCGACATGCCATTATAAAACTTTTTAAGTGATATTTTACAGAAAAGAAGATATTCTGACAAAGTTTGTCACACTTGACAAGTGTTATTACAGAATGTATTTTATATTACTAAAATAAACTATTACAATTATTTTTGAAAATAGAAAATGAACAAAAAATGCTAAAACGTAATGAAATTACTAAAACTTAAACTTGAAAAAAAAAAAGAAAACTACACATTAACACACTAAACAAATGCTCACTCAAAATGCAAGTAATGAATCATTGTTATAACTCACCTAGTGAGCTCATTATAGCAGTGATTGTGTTTAAAGTATCACTAACAGCATCCCTGGCATTCTTTGCATTTTGAAGTGCTCCAGTGGACTCCATGACAGCCTGATTTAACAAAAAAGAAAAGAACATGTAGCATTCATCTCCACATTTACATAGAAGAGTTTTATGTAAGCAGACATTCTTACATTCTTTGCTTCAGTAATCTGTGCTTTTGCCTTGTTTTTCTCTTCGTTCAGTTTGTCTCTAGTTACAGAAGCCCCTGTCTTCAGTCCATCCACATCCTTTTTCAATTTAGTGGCAGCTTCCAAAATATCCAAGGAGGGCGGAAGGGCAGCTGACATTTCCTGTGGAGACACATACAAGCACCCTGTGAGCACATTCAAAACTTTCTGTATGCGAGTTAAATAGACCCACTCAACTCGGCTCATTTAGTAATGCTTGATTTTGTGAGAAACTGAACTTGACATCATAATGGCAATGGCACAAATACTCTTTTAAAAAAATAAAAAGGATAAGCAATTAAATAAACAGGTTGCCATACCTCCAGTTTGTTTGCGGTGCTTGTAAGAGCATCAATAGTATCCTGAGCATCTCTGTATTGAGTAGACATTGCATCCAGAATGTCCTGAGTCTTAATGTTGTCAGCTATGGCCTTCTGGATGGTGGCATTGATAGCAGGAAGTTTTCTAATAGCGGCATCTGCCAGATCCTTATTCCCACTGATCTGGTCATCAAATCCTGAGTAAAGAAACAATAGATAAATGCATATGTATTAAAAAGGGTTATGGTTAATTTTGTTGAATAGTTTAAATAGTGACAATATTATCTATATATATATATATATATATATACTAGTTCAGGTAGGTAATATTTTTATTTAATAAAATGAAGTCTGTTACATTAAAAAAAATTATATATATATGTGTGTGTGTTTATTGATCAGTGCTGCCGTAATTAATCGCATCCAAAATAAAAGTCTTTGTATACATAATATAATACAAACACATGCATATATATATATATATATATATATATATATTTTTTTTTTACAATATTCCTGTTTTACTGTATTTTAATCAAATAGATGCAGCCTTAGTGAGCATAAGAGACTCCTTCACAAATATTACAAACTTTAGAATCACAAACTCTTCAACTGTAGTGCAAACATAATATTTAATAGCTTATAGAAGTCTAGTGTTCATCCGTACCTTTGAGCGTCTCTAGTGTCTTGTCCAGACTATCCTTGTTGTTGGCAAAGATTTCCAGAGATTTGTTTTTAACTGCTTCAGCTGCATTTGCCCTGGCAAGAAGTTTGTCTTGAACCTAAGCAAAAAACTATTGTTAACTCTCCCGTTGACCCAAGAACAACCATTAAAGGCCATTGTTTGAACAGAGATGCAAATTCTTGGTTGACTATATTGTTCTTTGTAATTATTGATTTGTGAATATCTACACAATCAGGAATGTTTAACAGAGGATCAGGTTTACCTGCTGGAAACTCTTGGCCTTATTGAACAGATCAGCTGCCTCTTTCTGCTCATTGAGCATATACTGCTGAAAGTCCACATACTCTGATAAATTGCCATCGACCATACCCTTCAGACCGTCAAACTTGGATACCACACCAGCAATGTCCTTCTGCAGAAAAAGAAAGATAATGGTACATATTGTTTATTTTATATTGGGTATTTTTGAAGACTTCAGTGTGAACAGCAAACATTTTGTGGAAGTGAATGGAGGTTCGAACAAAGACTTGCATCTCCTGTATTCCTCTATTTTTACTAAAACTCTTCTATAACCATAAATATTCAGATTCAGATTGACTACCGTCAGGGGCTTTGGAAGTTTCTTCTCCAGGTCAGATAACTGTTTGATAGTGCTCTGAGCCACTCCGCTCTCCTTTCCAGCTGAATCAGTAATTTGAATGGCCTTCCTATCCATGTCAAGCACTTTAGTTACATCTGCTTCATACCTGAAAACAACATCATTAGAAAGTAAGGACACAGACTTAAACACTTCGATGATCTGGTTTAACAGTGTTTCTACAAAAGCAACTTACTGTTTTTTGAGGTTCCTGAGCTCATCTTTGACATTATTTTCTCGGCTGATGACACCACGGATGAGGTCTAGGGCTTTCTCAGATTCTGCAAGAGATTTGGCTGAAATGGTCTCCACTGTCACTGCTTCACCTTGGTGCCTGGCAAGAAAACACCCTTCAGTCAGTCTTTTTTTTTCAGTCAGTCACATATTTTGGATGCACAACAAAGATGAAATGTAACATGGAAGTCTAGTCAGTGGTTGAAGGCATTTTTAATGCAATGGTTCTTGAGTATCTTACAGCAAGGGAAAAATAATAAATGCAAATAATGCAACAAATGTAATGCAAATAAATAATCACGCATAGTTAAGATAGCAAATCCAATCAAATCCTTATTAAATACATTTCAGTGTTTGATTTACGATCGTCTAATAAAAAAGTCTTTTCCTGAAGCAAAAACAGTTCAGAACCACATTTTAATGTGAAACTGTTGGAAAGCTATGCTTTTGCCGGCTAAGCAGCTGCCTTATTAAAACAAGTTGTGTTGTTTCACTGTTTGAGGCATTTGAGAACAACACATGACTTACTGCTCAGCAAGATCAGCAGCTCTCTGAACCAAATCAGACAAGGTGTCAGCTCCTGGCACCGCATCACCTGAGGGAAACTCCTGAAATAGACATACAGAGAATGAGGGGAAATGCAAAACATTTTCATAACAATGATTATACTTTTATTAACCCTCTATGTGATATTTAGGCTGTAGATTACATGCAACAAATTAAAAAAACACCCATATTAATAAAACAACACCCATAAAAATACAATAACGAAATACTCACAGCCTGTTGGATGTCCCGTTTGGCCTGTTGCAGTTTAAACCTGATCTCACTGATAAGATTACGGATTTCTGACACTTCTGTTCTGTACTGTTGATCCTTGTTTCTGATCCCATCCACTGTTGTCAACAAAGCCTCCATTTTTCTGTCCTCTCTCAGCTGGGATCGGCTAATGCTCGCCAGTTTATCTTGAAGCTGTTTCTCTGTATCTATTTGGTAAAAAAAGGCAGTTTTAAATAAACTAGCAAGACACAATGAATTAAACCAGATAAATAAAGGATTTTCATACTTGTGAGTTCATTTGCTCTGAATTCCAGGTTTTGCACCATGACCTCTGCGGCCCTAATAGCCCGTTCCATCTGAGCATCGTTGACTGGAGCATCATCACCTCCAATTCCTTTAAATAAATTCTCCATTTCTTGCAGCTGTCTTGCATAAACCTCTATCTGATTAAATAAACACACACATACACACAATGTTGACATTTATTTACCATCGGCATTTGCTCAAATATCTCTACTTTAACAGGTGTGCAGGGACTTGATCCAACACTACAGCAAATGCCATCATTTAATGTTTCCAATCATTTTTAACCCTGAGTGAACAGGCTTTTTTCTCTTGTTATACAGCTTTGGTAAATGCACTAGAGTTAACAGCAGACAGATTCTGTGCGTGCTGGTCCCTGGGATAACAGCACATTTAATTCCACCCACACAAGCAGTGTTCAAGATCAGTGCCAAAGCAACATACCGTTATATCACTCTCCAGATAATAAACAATCATCAAATCCAGCAGGACTCACTTATTTTTTCTTTCACACAATGTAAAGTGCTAATTTTGACATGATATTAAAATATCATTATTTTCTTATGGTTAAATCGCACACTCATACACATATTTAGATTTTAAAATATATTACCACACAGGTTATTTTAATAACATGTAACAAAAAGTCACTGTTAACGTATTTAAAAAAAAAAATAAAAATAATTGAAGACCTAGTGAACATTAAAGACTTCATTCAAATGATTTTTCATTTACATTATGCCTCATATCATACATATTTTTATTTGTATGTGTTCTGCTTACCTTGTTCCTGACTGGGTTAAAGCAGGAAGGACATGTTGATTTGTCACACCTGAGTCCATCATAACCTTCCTTACACTTGCACTGTCCTCTATCATTGCATGAATTTGACACAGAACCCTGTTGGTTGCAGTTACAAGCTACAGGGAGAAACAAGCAAAACTCAGGTCACTTTCTTTGTTATTGATTGTGCATTTGCCTTTTTAGCAAACAAAATATTCCAACACATTCTCACTCCCAACTTGTCACATGCTGATGCTTCATCAGGACACTTCTACGTCGCTTTTTTGACACTCAAGGTACCTCTTCAGCGTAATTTATTAATGTGCACGGCCCTCCATTTCTTTAAATAAGAATCAACACAAAGCACGATGTAAAGTGATGCCAAGAAGATATCCATGTGCATTGAAAAATGCAGCTAAGGAGTCCTGACCAAGCATCAATTTGTGACGGGTTGGGAGCAAGAACGTGTTGTATATTCAGGCTTGTGACAGTTCGCTATTTTTTCATACCCTGACATGGCTCTGTGGAGTAACTGTGGTAGTATCCATCTTCACAATTCTCACACTTGGGGCCAGAGCTGTGATTCAAGCACTTCCGACACTCCCCTGTCCGGCGGTCACAGTTGCCGACAGCGTTCTGGTCCACATGGCCATAACATTGGCAAGGCTGGCACTGTTTGGGAGGGCCATACTCTCCCAGAGGGTCTCCATAAAAACCATCATCACAGATTTCACAACGAGAGCCTAAAAAATGTTTAGTAATTAGTAAATATGGGTGATCCCTCCATTACGATAACAGCATAATAATGTAGTCTACACTATGGAAATACGGAATAAGATTCACAGTTATTTTACAGCTCCATTTAAATTTCAACATTTTGACTTTCATAATCTTACTTTTTTTGACATTTTTCAAATCGACAGAGCCAAAAAATGTTTTACTATACATGTACATTGTACATAATAACAGACTTTTCAATTTTGTATGCACTATCCCTTTAAGAACATCTGCGTCATGTTTCCCTGTTCTCTCACCTGTAGTCCCCCGGGGACAGCGAGCACACATCACCTCCTCGGTTCCTGGAATAATATAGCAAGCCTCTCCCTCGGGGCAAGGACACTTCTGGCAGGAGTTGGACTGTTGGCGGTTTACATAATAACCTTTAGGGCACATCTGCAGATTTGGTATCTCATCAGCTGAGTAACAGCCTCCTGTAAACACAACAAATACACCTTTCTCAGCTCAGATTTTCTTCAAAAATAAAACACCAACATGCGTTAAACACCACAATAACCAACCTGTTTCTGGATCACATGTTCCACCCTGACAGGAGCAGGGATCACAGGGGCTTTGGGGGCCCTGGCCAGGGAAACGTCTCCTGTATCCAGTGGCACAGCGTTCACAAAACAGTCCATCATAACCAGCAGGACATTTGCACTTTTCTACCCAGGTAGCAGGGCTGCCGGGACCCAGATTAGCTGACACCAGAGACACATCATCCAGATACCCACGTCCTGTTGTGAAAGTAGATATATAATTCTTTTATTCTGTTTTATGTTATATGTGCACTTGTTTATAACAATGCAGCTCAGTTATACAGTGGGGAGATTCAACACTTACCATTTTCACCAAATGTTCCTCTGATTTTAATGGCTGTAAGGTTGCTCAGAAGTGTTTGAAATTGTTTGGATGTGAGCTGTGGTTTCCATTTGCTGCCAGGCTGTTCGTCCAGTCTATGAAGTCATGAAAGTCATGAGTATGCAGTCAGTCATGTGTCACAAACAGAACAATCAAAACACCTCTAAAATTGTCCAATAACTGATATGGTAGCCATTTACAGTACCATGTATTCCAAAAAAAAAAAAAATGGACAGAAGCAAGAACATTTCTTTAGAAAATGCAAAAATCTAATTATTAAAAATGATGTGACTCACTTGAATGTGTAGGTGACTTTCTTGCCACAGGGAACCACAGTCCTCAAGTCTCCTAGTGAAGCAGACACCTTAAGACCTGCTCCTTCCAGGATAACATCAGAGATGGAAGGACGACGGACACCTCTGTCCAGCCGCAGAGAGAAGCTGAGCGGCTGACCGTAGCTCAATGCCTGATTCCCCAGATAGGATGCTACATTAAACACAGAAGCACAGGAGTCAAAGAAATGTCAATACATCACTGATTGTAATGAAAGTAATAAAAATTGCAATCACCATACCTGGAGCAAACAGATAAACAGGAAGTATCTCCTTAGAGATGACCTCAAGGTCTTTGTGTGTAGGAGACCACCTGAATTGCACTTGTGAAGGGTTCACACCTTGAGCAGTGGCAGCTCGCCAACCCTCAGGTCCTGTGAGATGAGATAAACATTTGTTTTAAATCAACAACTAAAACCTAACACAATCCACTAAAATCAGAGATTACACATCAAGCTCACCATTTTCGAAAGTTGAAGTGATGTTGAGAATGGAATATCCCTCAGCTGAGGAGCACACATTTGAATGGCCATTGCAAAAGCAGGGCAGGCACTCCTCTATATTAGATGTGAGGCGACCGCTGTTACGTGACCGACAGATTAGCCTGGATAAGAAGAACATTGTTGATTGAACTGAATAATCCTGCATACAGTCAGATACCAGTCAGAGATGTAAGGCTCACTGCTCTCACCTCAAAGGCTCACATCCATTGGCAGTGACTGGAGAGTCATCACGACAGCGGTCACACTTGTCTCCAAAAACTCCCTGTTTACAGCTACACCGTCCTTCATTGTTGCACCCTTGTCCTTGAGAACCTGAACAGAATATGCATTTTGTACAACTTTACTATATAGAGTAGATCCACAAATATTTGAAAACTATTAAAAATAGACAAACATGTTTTCATTACAAAACAAAATAGCAAAACAAGCATCATTTCATTGAACAAAATTCAGCACAAGCGCACCTTGCAATCACAAAATTTAATTTCCTACAATCATCATACAATCATTTTTTTAAAGAAACTTGTGGGGAAACTAAGGGGGTCCATTAGTTGATGAAAAGCTAATAATAATTAATTGAATTTAATTTAAAGTGAAAATAAAGACATATAGTGATATGGATACACAATTCAATGAAAAAAAACAAAACACACAAGTATATAAAAATAAGTTCATCATTCCACAATATGTAGCAATATAATTGCAGTATAATTTTGACCATCAAAGAACCATAAACTAAATTATATATACATCAATTATTGAAATAATTACTTGAATTCTCTGGGGGCACTTCGTGTAAACATTTTTTGTCTAAGGGGTTCATCTTGGAACATAAAAGGAGAGTAAACACCTTTTTATTTTTGGAAGAACTATTTTAGAAAATAAAAAAGGACACTTTATCTTAAAGTAGCAGCTCACCTGCAGTGTTGCAGTTGCAGGGCACACAGTTGTCTCCTGCCCTCTGGTGGTAGTATCCTTCCTTACAGTTTTCACAGTGCCGCCCTTCAGTGTTTCCCTGGCAGTTTATACAGTAGAGTCCCAGGTGATCTCCTCTGCAGTACTGTGCCTTACCATGACATGAACAGGCAGAGGAGGCTGCAAGACAACATGCCAAAATGGGTTACTTACTTCCCTATTTAAAGCGGGTTCCTATAAAGACATTCTGTGGTTAAGGAATGTGCTGAATAAGATATTTTACAGTCTTTGAGAAGATAGTATCGTTGCACATTGTTAAAGTTAACTGGCGCCAGTCAAGTTTGTAGTGGTATTGCTGTGAGCATGGGAAAGTAACATCTAAAGACTGTCTTATACCTATAAATTTCCACAAATGCAGAAAATTACACCCCACCCTAAGGTATAGTCACTCACTCAGGATATTATACAGACAATTACTCAAACCTGCAAATCATAAGCTATCAGAGAATACAATAACAAAACCACACATGTCTAAGGATCAACAAGTATCTGAAAGACACTCCGGACATCCAGGGGTGGACAATTTTTAAAAGGGAAGCAGAAATACCCTCAGCTGTGTAAACACTTTAGATCATGTAGGATTACCTGCAATAAAACAGCCTAGTCCATGTTCAGCCAGGCCTACAGTGTGTTGAGCACACAGACGATAATGGATGTTAGATAATAGACTACCTTTGTGGGTAGAACAAGCTCACTCTTGTAAGTAATTTATCGCAAAGGTGTAATGAGGTAATGTGAAGTCAGCATGAACCAAACCTCATCCACTCAGAACAGACATTCCATTGCTAACGGGGCAACATCAGGGTCCCTCACAGGTGAGCAATACAGGCAGGCAGCAACAACAAAACTACCCGGCTGTTAGACAACAGGCATCCTTACAGGCCTCCAGGACATGTTTTTCATATTTTGTATTATTATTATTATTGTACATTTCGACTACTTTGTGATGTATTACCTTGGCTAAAAAAGCTAGGTAACACTGCTTCAGGGGTGTTTCTAATACTACGGCTAAGGGGGTTGAATCTGGATGTGATATCTTTCTAGTTTCTGACTGGCATAATCAGTCTCGCTGTATTTATTCCTCTTTCATAAACTCGTGAAAACGTAAATTTTACTTTTTTGCAAGAGCGACTGGTAACACAAAAATCATATTTGCTGTGACGACTTCCGCTTCTGAGATCAATTGTCAATCTTGTGGACAATTATGGGGCTGTTCTCACAATATGCTTCTTCTTTTTTTCCCTTTTAAAACGCGAAATGCTCCAATAAACAAAAATATAAGCTTCTTCTTTTTAAGGCGTTTTAAAGCGCAGGACGCGGTGCAACTGTATCGAATGTTTGCGAAGAAATAAGATATTGTCTTCTAACAAATACATTTTCTAATTTAGTATTAGGTCATAACAACTACATGCAGGGGCGTAGCAACCGGGGGGGACGGGGGGGACACGTCCTCCTCACTTTTAGAAACAGGTGATTCTGTCCCCCGCACTTTTTTTGACCTAGCGCCAATATTTCCGCCCGTATTCTCT
>JAUMHE010000043.1:13324833-13340151 GCA_032359235.1 Enteromius mattozi | reverse complement strand
TATTATACTATATGAACACCCTTGGGTCACATCACTATACGGTCCCCCCCACTTTTAAATTGGCTGCTACGCCCCTGACTACATGTATAGTTACAGAATGAAAAATTATTTATTCATAAGTTGCCTAGAAGTACCCTGTGGACCAGGGCATTTAATAGAGGTTTATCATTATTACCATTTAAATCACGCTGAAATCAGCAGATTTCCCTCAGATCACTATGATTGTGATGAGTGTGATTATTATTAGGTTATAATCTGATTGGATGTATGAGTCAATAACTTTGTCGGTAGTTTTTTTAACACGGTAGACTAGCCTAATTACACTCACAGAAATAAAGGTAGACTACAAAAGCTTTTCAAAAGGGACATATACGTACCTAAAGGGTCAATTTTGGTACCTTAAAGGTATATATTAGTACTTAAGTAGTAGTAGTTTCTTTAAAATACGATTCCAAATGGATTAACACCTCAATACCATACCATTATACATTAACTAATGCAAAACTGGAAAAACAAAAAAAAAAAAAAAAAAAAAAAAAAAAAAATATATATATATATATATATATATATATAAAGAACTGTTAAATTCCCAAAATTATTTTGTAGTCGTCCCACTTTCACAACTTAAAATAGCTTTGTTGGACAGAATTTAAAGTTAAATAAAAGCCATGCTCACAAATGACTGAAGATTAAGCACTACTTAACGTACCACTTGTCAACACACTATTATAATGTCAAATATGAATTAATAGGCAGGCAGAACTTCACTTACATCGGACTGTTCCGTGAACTGGAGACCAGAGGCAAAATGCGCAAAGAAAGATCCAACTGATCTTCATTTTCCACATCCAAGAAGCAAGATTTTCTGCCGCGTTCGCTGTTTTATATTGTCTGGAGGTTATGAAGGATACTGTGGGTCCGTTAGTCCTCAACGCGATGAGATGGACAGCTGATCCCTGCGCGCGCATTTAAAACTTCCCACCTGACAAGCGCGGGCACGTCAAGTTCTGTGTCTCAACGGTTCATTTACTCATGAGTGATTCACACTGCATGTGTGCTTGATAGGAAATGTATCATGCCAGTCATAAAGACGTGTTTGATAAATGCCTTTAACCACAGCACCAGAACAATTAAACCCATTGTTCATCGATGCTTCATATTATTTAGATCAGAGTGTGCACTATGATATGCTTGAGGCTACGTGTAATAGTAATAGATCAATAGTAGGCCTACTCTCATTAATAGTCATACACAAAATAACTGGCAGAAGAAGATACAAAATAGATTTTTAAAATGAGATAAAATGAATACTATATATATATATATATATATATATATATATATAAATTAATTTTTAATGACTTTAAAGGGTCAAGTATAAAGTACTAAAACAGTTAAATATCTGTGAGCAAACTACAGCCTACTGTACTGTCAATAACCAGAACCACAATAATAATAATAATATCAATAATAACAAATAATAATAATAATATCAATAATAACCATTTTTATTATTATTATTATAAGTTCTATAAGTTCATATCATGGCAAGAGAATGATGGCAAAGAGAACCACACCCAGCTGAAGACCAAACCAGCAAACCAAAGCCATAGAAATGAAGCAATTCCAAACAGTCTGAGATTGCAGTTTGTTCTTTACCGCACAATCATCTACAGGCATATTTATAAAGAAGAACTGATCCACAACAAGATAGCATCACATGTTAGGACATATCTACTGAAAAACAACTTTTAATAAATCGAGTGAACCTAAAGAACACACCACAGACATTAAATGCAGAATGTACCTCATTTATTGTGAGCTATATCTTATTTATTCAGTGTTTGTGGTTTACAAATTCTATAACATCTGTACTGGCACTAAATCACTATAGTGTTAAACTGGGTACACGGATAATGACTTACTGCAGCATTGATTCATATGCCATTTGGTATCTTTTTAGTTATTTACAGTATCTTGAAAATTAGTAGTAAAGAAAAAAAAACATTACGCGTTTGACTGTTGCTTAGATATCAAAACTACAGCTGTCATCAAAATACCAGCACAGACTGAACCGCACTGGCAGAGCAGCCAGATGCACTGCACTCATGAAAAATCCAAGGCCCCAGGGCAGTGAATTTCTGACTACGCCCTGTCACGAAGGAAAGACGCTGGGCTGAGTCAGAGGTGTCTCAGCTACACATTACCAAAACACACCCAAACATCCAGAGCCACACATCTTTATCTTCCACACCTTGTTCCTTGCACAGACGCAGAGAGCCCCACCTAAAGCTCTCCAAGTAAACATGCTCATACCCTTCCCCTCCGGCCGCTCAGAACCGCATGTGCAGTGTGAAGCACACCCTGTCTGCCACTCGCAGGACGCTGCCAGCACCACACCCTCACACACACACACAGTGACAGGACACGATAAAAAACAGTTTGAGAGAATGGTAAAGTCTCATAAGGCCTCTCATAAACCTGCCTCTAGTTATTACACCAAGAAAAAACAGCAAATTTCATTTTATGTCTTTCTATAGGTTTTGTACTGATTGACTGATTGAGAGAATATACAAAATATATGAACGTCATTGCATTAATATATGATGTGTCATCTATTTAAAATATAATAAAGTTAATAAACATGCATTCACGTCACTGAATTAAAATATAGCCTGAATCTGTTTAAAAAAAAAAAAACTATATTATTTTTTTTTTTTATAAATGCATTAATGTTATTGCATTTATTGTTCATGGACACTCCAGCTGGTGATCATGACATGTATATTGTGGCATCTATTTAAAATATAATAAAGTAAATACTGTAAGCATGCATAACTGTAATGAAATTAAAATACAATGTGGCATCTATTTAAAAAAATAAAATAAAAATGTATAAAAATAATTGCACTAATGTTGTGGCATAAATGTAAAATAAAATAAAATAATAAAATAAAAATGTATAAATGTCATTGCATTAATGTGTATTGTGACATCTATTTAAACTATGAAAAAGTAAATACAAACATGCATAAATGTCATTTAGTTAAAATATAAGGTGGCATCTATTTAAAAAAAAATAATAATAAAAATGTATAAATGTTATTGCATTAATGTGTATTGTGGCATATATTTAAAATAAAATAAAATTGAAATGAAACATTTGTGGTGCTTAATGTTTTTATGGAAACCATAATACAATTTTGTAAAAAAGATTTCATGAACTAAAAAGCTTTATATATATATATATTTCTAATATTTGAAATGTCTTTTTAGATCTTAAGTAAAAATTAAATTAAGTCAAATGAAAATGTATAATTGTCATTGTATTAATATATGTATAGTGGCATATATTTAAAATAAAACAATATATAAGAAATATGTATTATTTTAAATTTTGTAACGAAAAATACAGCACACTCTTTCAATACAAGATTTGAAATGATAAAACTATATTATAAAATTCATTAATTAAAAACAAAAATATTTGTTTTTTTTTTTTTTATTATCTAATCAGAAACATTAATTTTCCATAATTGTCCCAATTCATTTTAGATAATTGTCTGCGTTTGCAACAAGTCAATTATTTTGTAATAAATATTTAAATTCAGTTGAATGAGCATACAGATTATAATAAACTTGATTGGACTGATTCAAGGATTGGACTCTGCAGTTCACATGAATCCAGTCATCAGTCTGGTGGATTTTGAGAAAAACCCTCTTTATTTCTTTTTTTAGAGTCATGACTGCCAACATATTAAAGAGAGCCCCTTATGTTAAAGATGTAAATGACTTTTGGAAACTCTTTTAAGGCCAAAACAGGCACAATGCTCTTCATTATGTGTCTACTTCACATTTTGTACTTTCAGGCTTGTGGAGGAGAAAAACACATTCAATCAAATTTAATCGGATATGAAATGCAACCGCATTTGATGAAGGCAGCTGAGTCATGCCGAAGTCTTACCAAACGTATTTAGGAATGATATTGCTAATAGTGCTGATTTTGTGTCAGATGAGTGAATCTGTGACACTGACCAGCTAGATTTGGTAATGAGTCTGTGTCATTTCCTGCACGGCAGTAAAGACACAGACATACACAATACTGTTCACTGCACCGCTATTATGATATGAATATGGCTTTTTTATCAAAAATACAGTAACATTTTTAAAATGTACAATTTTAAATAATGTGTTTCCTTCAATAAACTCCTAATTTGCTTCTTTTGGGTTAAGGGATCTAGAACATGAATATGCTAATTAACAGCCAATATACTAGTAATATGCACTATAAGCAACATTAACAGAGGATTGGTCCTTAAAATAAAGTGCTACCAATGTTACAACAATAAATGTTGAGAACAGAAGTGATATCTCCCTTAAAAGCATAGAAAACAAAAACTTTTGTTTACATATGTGTAATTGGAATGTGTCCTGTGGTGTGACAGCAAAAATGTAGAAGAGAAAAAAAAGCCTTAAACATTCAAATAACATGAGAAAAATGTATTTTCATTCCTAACAATACAAATAGCGTGAGAGAGCTTATCTTCAATATTTTTGCTGTCACACCATAGGACACATTGATATACAGATACAAAAAAAATCTGTACAATTTAGGGTAAAAAACCAGCAGTGTGAAAATTTGACTGTAAAAAAAACAAAGCAAAAACTTAATTAATAAACTTATGTAATGTTAATACACCAACCTATTAAAGTACTGAAATCTGTTTGTATCTTTGAAATACACCGATAAGCACCAAATGCAGGTGTTGATGAAACCAAAGCCAACATATATAGAAGTGAAGTGACTTGTGGCCAGGTATGGTGACCCATACTTGGAATATGTGCTCTGCATTTAACCCATCCAAAAAAAAAAAAAGGCTTGAAAAAAAAAAAAAAAGGCTTCCTTGAATTGTCATAGTATTTGGGGATCCTTAACTTTTAAAACGTCGGAAACCTGCTGTTCTGGGGCACTCAGTCACACACACACACACACACACACAGTTACACAAAACAACAGATAATGAAGCAGAACGACACGGTGGCGAGTCCTGTAATAACCACTGTTTATTATTCAAATGTTACGATTGAATTTACAGGCAAAGGGGTAACAAGCAGAGGTGTGTCAGGTCCTTTGGGTGTGTGTTTGTGAATGCCTTGAATTAAACAGAAGGAAGGGAGTCTTTAAAAACCATTACACTCTCTAGAACCAAAGGACCACATAAAGACTGTGCAGCAAACACATACTCTAACTGCAGAACAACAGATCACAAATACTTGATACTTTATAAATTAAAAATACTGTTTTATACATAAACGTGTACGTGTTGCACTTATGTCCACAGTGGTAGAGAGGGGAGGTCTATATCTAAACTACTGCTTTATAGTGGCACTTTCCACAATTTATATTTCTCTCAATATGTCAGTTGAGGAACCGCTTAATTTAGCAAACCTGTCCGAGTAAGACTGTAACTGAAGAAACTGCGGATGCGGTTTTAGGCACTAAAAAAAGATGGTTAACTAGCAACATGTGATTAAGCTTACCATCTCAAGTAAAGCAAATCATTCCGATAAATATGAAATATTAGAGACATGTGGATCATGTGTGGGGGGTGTGCAAGTTAAAGGGTCAAGACATTACGCATCACCATCCGCAGAAAATTAACAACAAATAAAATAAATGATAGAGCTATGATGCAACACTGAGCCATGTATACAGGCAAGCGTATTATACCACAGAAGATTTTATTTATATATATATAATTATATATATATATTATGCAGACGTTTTGGCTGATTTTTTTTTTTTTTCTTGCAAATGAACCAATGAGGTGGCTGGTTGGGTCTTGGGTTTAAAAATCAGCCGTTCCTGAATCATTTAAGCATATTTACACAAATAACAGTTCCTCAACTCTATATTATAATAAAAAAGAAGAAGAAAAAAAAACATTCACACAAAAATATAACATTTGAAATAATTATTAGCACCAGTGTATCAGATAAAAGTCTTGCTAGGCCAATGTACAAAGTTGCATAGTGTTGAGTTTTGCTCATGTTAATGTGTTTCGCAGGACACCAGTAATAAGCAGCAGCGTCTGAAAAATCAAAACAAACACAAAACTGAAATGTCTGGCAACCATGAAAAGTATAAAGTCAGCTGAGCCATGCAGGGATTTTCTCAACTTTTAGTACTGAACTATTTATATACACGTGAACTGAAATACTGTATTTATGTGTTCGACCCGCTCTCTCTGTACCAAATCTAGCACGAGGGGGCGGAAGGAGATGCGCGTTACGAACAAATTAAGATTCCTTCACTGTTAGCTTTGAGCGAATAGCATTACCGATGATGATATACACTAGCTTAAGTAGCAAACTTCCTCAAACAAACGCCTTGGCTTCTGATTAGGTCGGAATTCTGATTCGGTTGTAAAAGTTTGAGAGGAAGAGCTGGAGGTGGTGCAGTCACGTGGGTTCAACTCGAGGCCTCTAACAGCTCACACACACACACACACAATACAAACAAACTCTCTCACACACACAAAAACACAGCCATTACTTGGAGTTCTCTTCACGTAGCATTTCTGCATATCAAAAAATTCAAAGCTGCTTTTGTCTTCCGTTTGTAAAACATGATTTTGAAGAAACGTGTAGAAATACAAACAAACAATAACCTAATAAAAGGAAATAAAATGCGAGTAAAAGATTTCGAAACAAAACAAAGCCTGTTTTGGTTGAGGGTGGAGGTCCGGAGTGGAAGAGCACAGGGGAGTGTAAGGCAGATGGAGAGCTCAAGGCCGCTCCAGAGACGGAGTGTTGAAGCAGCCTTCAGGCAGAGTGTTCTTGATGTCGTTGAGGTTAACGATGTCCGCTCGAATCTCTCGGATCTGACGGTCGTAGTCGCTGATCATGTCCTCCTGGCTCTTGGCGATGTCGTTCAGCTCCTTCAGCTTCCTGTCCAGGTCGCTTCCTGCCATCTTGTCCTTGGCTTCCTTTAGAGCGTTATCGATCTGATTCAGCTTGCTCAGATCCACCTTATCGATGTTGCCTGGAAGAGGAAAAATAACATTATCATCAATACCAACAGTGGTATAATCAAAAAATGTTTAAGCTAAATATTTGTTTTCTTTACATTTCGGTTAGCCTTTGCTTAGCCAGATATGAGCTTAGCCTATTAGCTTACCACATATTGGTAACACTTCAGTGTAGGGACAAATTCTCATTGTTATTATTATTATTATTATTGTATATTAATATTATGACTATTAACATATTGGCAGTTAGTATTTATAAAGCATGACTATATACTATATCCTTAAAACTACCTAATACTGATACTTAACTACCTTACTAATTATTAATAAGCAGCAAATAAGGGGTTTATTGAAGCATAAGTCGCAGTTAATAGCAACAACTGGACCTTAAAATAAAGTGTGGCTATTATATTATATGACATTATTTTAGGATTTAGTTTTTATTTGTATATAACCTTTACTAGTTCTCATTAATTTTTTTATATTTCTATTTATCATTTTTTTTTTTTGCAATTTTTGTTTCATTTTCTTTTAGTTACAAAGGCAACTTATACAGTTTTTCATTTAATATAATACAATAACTATAAACTATTTTTAGTAGTTTTAATTATAGTTCAAAATGCAATAACTGGAAAAGCTCTGGATAAGCTATAACAAAACATTATAATAACACATAACATCTTTAAATAAAAATTGAGGAAGAGGGGTGGGATCTTGCATGACACAGGAAATACACACAGCTGGCATGATTTCAAAATTGTTTTTCTTAAATTACTGGTTACTATTTCTGTCACAAAAATGTGGATTATTGTTTAGAAACTAGAGAATCTTACCAAGCTGGTTTAATAATTCATTGATTGTGTTCAGCACTGTCCTGACAGCATTTTTGGCTTTTCTGGCATTGCCTTCAGCTTCTTTAGCGTTATCAGAAGCCTGCGAGGAAGAGCAAAGTCAATACAAAGTCAAAATATGACTAAAAACAAGCTGCACACAAATAGTCAAGGCCATAACCCACCATGGCTGCCATCATCATGTCGGCGTCCGCTTCAGCTTTCTTCTTCTCCAGCTCTTTCTCAGCCGCCGTGAGCTGGTCCATCATGTTGTTCACCTCTCCATCCAGTTTCATGGTGTCTTCAAAAGCTTGTTCTGCATCTGCCTTTGTCTTTGCCGAACCCTGATTACAAACAAGCAAATCAAATTAAAGTAAGGTACTGTTTGATAACAATTTCATGGTTTTAAAACTGAACATGTACCTTCTGCACATCATTAGCAATTTTCTCAGCTTCTTCTGCCTTCCCCTTGGCTTCTTTAGCATCATCAGCTGCGTTGCCTAAAGCAGCCTCGGCCCTTCGGGTCTTCTCATTGGCTTCATTGATTGTCGCATTGATTTCTGGGATTCGCTTCATGGCATCCTCAGCAGCAGTTTTGTTGTCATTCACTCTCTTGTCAAAGTCTAAATGTGCATCACAAATTTTAATAAAAACATTAAAAAAAAAAAAAATTATATAAGTATTAAAAATTATATATTTTTATATTTATATCTTTATTCTCTAAAATATTTATGTATAACGCTAAAATAAAAAAGAATGAAATAAAGATATTTTGCACAATGACCTCTGAGGTTGTTCAGTATGTCTTGGGCCTCTTGGAAAGTAGATTTTCCTTTTTTCGCCGCCTCTTCAGCCAAAGCTTTTGCTGCATCTGCACGTGCCAACAACTGATCAGCCGTCTGAAGAGAAAGGCGGACACAAAAAGGTTGAGTTTTTACACTGCTGCCTTCTATGTGCATCTGGCTAACATTTAGAAGGTGAAATTCTGCAATTTAGTGTTTTTCATGAACGCAATTACTTACAGGAATAAAAAGCAATACTGTGGGGGAACAAATACGCAATATATTTCACATCTAGTCTAAAAATAATGCTATTCATAAAATGCCAAGCTTTATCAAACATCTCAAAAAGTAACTCAGACTGCAAGAAGGTTTCATAAGAACAATGTCTGAGTTCATGGTCGAGCTCTTTCATTAAGAGGATGACATTTAACTCAATCAGATTAGAATGAGACTACGTACTATGACCAGTGCTATCACTTGTCTCTCATCAGTATCATTTAAGTGGCTCATGGGCCTCACGGCATGTGCTTGACTCTTACATATTAACTATGTGTAAGAGCTGCAACTATATATTCTCATTGTTAGACTATGATTTTTAAAAACTAACTTCATATAACCAAGAGAGGCCAAAACAAGTACATTAAAAATCAAAAATCATATGTACCTGTTGCTCAGTTTTTCCTTTTTCTAGTAGTTTGCGGACTTCTGCCTCTTTGCCCCTTAGGTCCTCTCTCAGATCATTGTACTCCTTCTCAGTCTTGTCTATCAGTTTGTCCAGGTCTGACGCCTCCTTCTTTATCTTATTGGCTTCATTCTGAGGGAAATTCAAGAGATTGGATTACAGATGCATCCAAGCTGATTGAGTAGGATTTATAATGCATTATGAAATCAGCACCTCTAATGTTTTGGTGTCAATTGGGGGCAAGCTGGTCAGGTTAGCGTAGATCTTCAGAGCTTTGTTTCCTGCCTCTTCTGCTTCAGCATGTACTTTAGCAGCCTGTTTCTCCAGGTTCTTGGCCAGATCCTTTGCTTCAACATATCTGAGCACATTTCAACAGCATTTTAGACCATATGCATTTGAAATACTTTCTTAAAATCAGAATATTGACAAGTCGTATAAAAAAAGGTGTCCTAAACATACTTCCTATTGAGTTCATCAATGTCGCTGCTTGTTTTGTTCTCGCCGTCGAGCGCCTTCTTTAGCATATTATAGGCTTTAGTGGATGTATCATTGGCGTCCTTCGCAATCTTCTCAATCTGATCTGCATCTGTTTTATGTCTGTGTAAAAAAATGCAGAAATATGTTAAATAAAACCGTATTAGGTGGTACGAAAAATCTATTTTAACACAGCATTCAATATTGTAACTCACTTTTCGGACAGTTTGCGGGCTTCCTCTGCCAGAAGTGTCATATTGTTTGGATCTCCAGAGGTTGTGGGTATTTTAATGTCCTATGGGAACAGTCAAAAAGGATGAAAATAAAGAAATATTGGCAACTAAGAGACATTTTGATGGACTCCACTACCATTAGCTGAGGGTATATGTGGAACATTACGGCATGCTCTTTTGGCAGTGTAGTAGAAATCTCACCACTTTACTGATGGCCTCCTTGGCTTTGTCCAGCTCCTCTCTAGCTGTGCTGATCAGGTTCTCTGCATCACGGACTCGGTTACGCGCTCGATCTGCCTGAGTTCCTGTGTTGTCCACAGTGTTCTTGATGTTCTGCAGTCGGTTCCACTGGTTGTTCAGAGTCTTGTTGATGTTGTTTAGACGGTCCAAAAGGCCTTTATCCACTTCTGTATGGAAGATAAAAGAATAATGATGATGCTCCACTATTAAGTGAAAATATAATAATTTAATTTCCTTCCCTTTTTTTGGCTTTTTTAAATATAAAAATAAAATAAATACACAATTTAAATAACGTAAATAGCAGACGTATTCCATGTCATACTATTAAATAATATTTTAAATGATTTTTATTAAAATTATCTAGAAAATGATTATATTGACAGACAATACCTTTGCTAGCCTGAGCCTCTTGCAGCAAGTCCATTATAGTTTTCTCTGCCTCCTTCAGTCTGTCTTCAAAGGCCTTGTCACTCACTGTATTCTCAGTGTTGTCCAGATTATCAATCAAATTCTGTAGGTCATGAAGCTTCTGTCTCTGCTGGTTAACCTGCATAGAAAAAAAAATCAGAGGTGTTAGAAGTTCTCTGTTCTGTTGTAAGACAAAGTGCTGTGTTCATAAGATGACCTCTTACCTTGTCTCTGACCAGGCTGTAACAGTTGGGACACTGCTGGCATCCTGGTGTGGAGCGGTTGTAGAAGTAGTTCTCCTCACACATGTCACAGCGAGCTCCCACAAAGCCTGGGAGACACTGACAACGGCCGTCTTCTTTGCACTGAGCAGACTCTGAGCCTTCTGGGTCACAGTCACAAGCTGCAAAAACAGACTAATGGTAAATGGAACAAATCGAAACGAATAAAGCAATTCTGCATTTAGTGCTGATAAAGCAAAAGAACAGGACAACGTACGTTTGCAACCCGATGAAATGAATCCAAAGAAGTTGACCTCACAGCGCTCGCAGTGTTGACCTGTGACCCCAGGCTGACACTCGCATTGGCCGCTAACGATATCACACTGGCCGTTTGTGGAGCCAATAGCGTTGCAGTTGCATCTGGGGAAACAAATGTAAAGTTTTGTTTTTTTTAAAAACAGATCAGTTGAGCTTTCTTTCTTTTGTTAAAACTATATCACTAGAATGGCAGACACAAATAATTCAAAATACCGTTCGCAGCCCTTTCCGCTCTGTAGGTTGTAGAAACCGGGCTCACAAGCACTGCAGTCTCTGTTAATGACGTGGGCAAGACACTGGCACTGACCCGTCACCTGGGAGCAAGTCGTCTTCCTGTCCACTGTCCCGTACGGAGAGCACGAGCATGCTGCAGAGGTGGAAAAATAAATGTTTAAAAAAATTAAAATAAAAAGTAATTTTAAACATTTAAAATTACAACGTTTCACAATATCAGTTTTTAATGAGGTTTTGATATATGCAATTTTAGTGATCATAAGGGACTTCTTTCAAAAACAATTATTTTTTAAAATAAATGTATTATTGCTAAAAATACAGTAATATTGCGCAATACTATAAAATATTATTGCATAAAAAATGCAATAATAATTATTATTATTTTGAAATATGTATTTTTTATTTTTGTACATATATCCTTTTTTTATACATAATGTAATCATTAAAAATGCAATTTATTCATGTTATGGCAAAGGTGATCAGCCATTACATCATCCTTCAGAAATCGAAGCTTATTTGGTGCTCAAGAAACATTGTTATTGTTATAATTGTTATTATTGTAATTATTATCTGTGCTTAATATTTTAGTGGAAACTGCCATATTTCTTCTGGATTTGATTAGTTCAAAATAATCAACATTTCTTTTAAAATTATTTGTAACACATCAACAGTCTTCACAGCCAATTTAAAGAATTTAAAGCATTCCATGCATAATTAAAAGCATCGCTTTCTTTATGAATGACCTTACATATGAATAGTAATACTTTTAGTTTGTTTAACTTACGTTTGCATTTGTCAGCTACATTTGCGGCACGTGCATCACCATAGAAGCCCTCTTTGCAACGGTCACAGAAGACGCCGGCGGTGTTGTAAATGCACTTGAGGCACTCGCCAGACTCTCGGTTACAGTTGCCCACAGCATTAGGGTCGATGTTGTTATTACAGCTGCAGGCACGGCATGCCCTGACCGGACCATTTTCACCAAGAGGGTCCCCGAAGAAGCCATCATCACATAGTTCACACCTCTTACCTAGAGACAGTTAAAGTTGAGGATGATCATGTACTGTATTAGTTACTATATCGAATCTTCAAACAGACAGAATGCTCTGAGCCTGTACCTGTGGTTCCAGTTGGGCAGTTTGTACAGACCACCTCTTTGGTCCTGGGCACCATGGCACACGTGGCACCTGCGGGACAGGGACAGGGTTCACAGTCTGAAGATGAACCGACCGTAGAGTCACCATAGAACCCGTCTTTACACCTCTCGCAGCTCATGCCGGCGGTGTTGTGCTGGCAGTTACACATTCCTGCAATTACGAGACAAAGTTAACATGTAATACCACATATCACCACAAGATGGCAATATTATATATACACAAAGAAATACTGCAGTCTAACATGTACACAGTGAATTTTGTGCAAGCAAAAATCCCAAAAAATTTATTTTTACAACTCCTAAAATCTTAAAATCTGACCTCCCGTAATGCCCACATCCAAATAAATACTGAAATCAATATCCAGTCTACTGAGAGCAGATAAGTGAATGATATATCAACACTATGGCAATGCAATACAAATAAGTCAGTTGTGATGACAAACCTGTCACAGGGTCACAAGCGTCACTGTGTCCATTGCAGTTGCAGGGCTCACAACTGCTAAAGCGGCCCAGCTCAGGTTGGCTCCTTCTATATCCCAAATCGCACTGCTCACAGTGCTGTCCCAAGTAACCCTGAGGACACGTACACTTCTCAACCCAACGAGCTGGCGTTCCAGGGCCACGACGGGCAGTCACGAGGGACACATTGTCTAAATAACCAGCACCTACAGCACAAAATGTTATTAAGTATCAGTTAAATCTTAGAAGTTTTGCAACAGAAAACTCAATGTCATGGTAATCAAACAAATCAAAACATCTTATTTTGGGTTTATAAAGTGTCTAAAAAAAGAAAGCTCTGCTTCAGTGAATTAGTAGACATACTTCTTGCACTGTAGGTTCCACGAATCATAATCGAAGTCAGATTATACAGAAGTTTCTGGAAGTCGCTGTGTTTCATGGTGGGTCTCCAAGGATAGTCAGTAGTGTCATGGAGTCTAAATAACAAGTGATGATATTTAACATTTCAAGTACATCAGATACATCAGGGCAACAAATATGCATAAATCGACTGAGCTGCAAAAAGATGCATGGGCTGACTATGAAAATACGGCAGTTAATGTCACTGTATTCTGATGGATTTGATATTTATAAATAATTCTAAAGGATCATGTGACACTGGAGTAAATCCCAGCTATAAATTACATTTTATATTCAGATGGGAAACTCTTATTTTAACTTATAATAATATTTCACAATATATCATGGTTTTGTTGTATTTTTATGTACTTGAATATGTAAACCTTAATTTAAAAAATCTTGATTTATTTGATTTAAGCAATTACCAGCCTGTTTTAACAAAACAACTCAAAGACCTCACCTAAACACAAAGGTTTGTGTCTCCTCTCCTGGGTAGGAATTGCCCTGGGCGATAAGTGGCACAGCAACACGATGCCCAGCCCCTTCCAGCACAATGTCCTCAGCTGACAGTCGAGCATCATGTCTTTGAATCCTGAAGTTCAGCGTGAGGTTCTGACCATAGCTCAGCAGCTGATTACCAAGAAATTTCTCTACAAGAAAACATCCCAGATGATTATATCAGTCTTACTCATTAAGCTTCTGCCCCTTTATTATACAGAGAAAACCACATCTGCCATTATACCTGGAGCCACAAAGTAGATGGGGAAGTAGTCTTCTGAGATGAGTGAGATTTCTTGAGAGGTGGGTGACCACTGCACTTGAACACTAGAGCCCTCTCTCTGCTGTCCCTTCCAGCCCTCTTCATCTATTTAAGGACATACATAAGATATATTATTCTTTCTCCATGTCACAAGCCTTCGTAACTGTGGCTGATTTTACATTATAGCATCAGCAATTAGTATAAAGAGGGTGTTGACGCTCTATTGGATGGATACTGACCCCTGTCGAAGGTGGAGGTGATTTTGTGTATGTGGTAGCCATCAGCACTTTCACACACAGTGGAATGCTGGAAGCAGAAGCACGGAGTACATCCCTGAGGATTCTGGGGGTCCAGATTAAAGAAACCCAGTTTACACCTGAAAGAAAGACACAAAAGATTATTAGTAATAAGACAGGATAGCTAAGTAGGTCATCAGTAAAGTTCCGGGACATACTAATTATTTATTTGAATCATTGTCCACATAAATACAATTACTACTACAGTTTTATTCATTTATTTTATAATCAATTATTACCATACACATTTCTGTGGCTAAAAACTTCTCACAAATGGTGTTGTGAAATGCCATGTGATTTCCTAATAAAATGACAAATACTATTTTTGGATTTATAGGGAGTGAGGCCAATATTAACTTCTAGAGAAGAGGAAGAGCTTCTGAAGTCCTTAAATAGTGAAAAGTGAAAGATGAAAGCCAGTTGACTAAGGGGTTTTTGTGGATTTTTTGTGAACTGCTGTCAGATTATTTATTTAAAATTATCGTTATAGGAATTACAATTACAAAACATGCTTTAAAACGCACCATATATACATCTGTGGGTAAAACATTTGGTAAGACTTTAGTTTAGTAACCAGTTCTCACTGTTAACTAGCACATTGGCATGTACAGTACTGTGCAAAAGTCTTAGGCCACTATGATTTTCACCAACAAAAAAAATGGTTTTAAGTCAGTTATTTCTTTCTTTTGTGGTAGAGTGTCAGGTGGAAATATCAGTGTACATTTCCAAACATTATTTTTGTCATTAATTGTAATAATGCAGTGAGATTATTGTCTGACAACAGCCAGTGCTCCA
>JAUMHE010000043.1:13306898-13324733 GCA_032359235.1 Enteromius mattozi | reverse complement strand
AACTGACACGCTACCGCAAAAGATAGAAATAACTGACTTAAAACCATTTTTTGTTGGTGAAAATACTAGTGGCCTAAAACTTTTGCACAGTACTGTATATTACTAGCGTATTGGCTGTTTATTAAAATTCTAAATTCCTTAACCAGACCCAAAACCTAAACTTCACAACTACCCTGTAAACAATTAATAATCAGCAAATTAGGAGTTTATCAAGGGGAAACTCTTCACAGTTAACAGTGAATGTGGTTTCTAATCTAAAGCGTTACCAAACATTCTCACAAAAGGCTTTGTGAAATGTTATGATATGGCATTTATTAAATGATTGAGAAATACTGTTTTTTGATTTGTTTGTGGGCCCCACAGGTCATAACGTGTAGAGTGAGTGAAGTAAGCAGGCCATCAGTTAACATCAGTGAGATCATCGTAAGACCTCTAAAAACAGGTCACACATATATGAAGAGCTGTCGCTTCAGACACACACTCCTTTCGTCCTTCCTGAATCTGTCTTTTCACTTCTCCCCCTTTGTCTGGTGTCTCATGAGTACATACTGCAGGGATTATCCAGCTCATGTGTGGCCAAACTTGGTGACTGAGAGGAATGTCACAGACGACATGTGAATGAAAGGGTTAAACTTTTTTTTTTGTGCAAAGTGCAAGGAAAAAGCAAGCAGGAAAGCCGGGATTATGGAAAATCAAGCTGGAAATGCCAAATATTTGTGATTTTTGTAAATGTTTACATTAAGGTCAGTCAATCACAAAATATCCAGATTATTTAACTGAATTAATCACAATATCAATATTTGTGAAAAAAGACAAATGAGTTGATTACAACACTGAACTGTTGTAATCATTGCACTTTATTTTAGCAACAAATCAGCCCAGTAGAATTATTTCTGAAGGATCATGTGACACTGAAGGCTGAAGTAAAGGCTGCTGAAAATTCAGTTGTGTCATAAAATGAATCAATTTAATTTTAAAATACATTAAAACAAAAACTAATTTATAATCAAAAACTATTTTTTAAATAAAATAAATACAGCCTTGGGGAGTGTAAGCGATAATTTTTTTTTATCACACTAAATTACAGACATATAAAAAAACACGTAGAGAAAGCCCATCACAGTCAACAAGCAGAACACTAGGCTAGTTAAACTTTGGTGACTGCAAGTCTGGAGGCCCTACATGGTCTGGCTGAGGGCTCTCTGCTGGGAAACCTTTGCCATCCCTGAGCTATTTTCTCTTCCATCTGACACTGAGGGTCCTAATTCTGTTTCTCAGACACACACATGGCCTCAGAGCCTCTGTGTGTCACCCACATAGGGACTTTCCATAAGAAAAACGATGTAGACGTCAGACGCCCCTTATAAACATCCGTTTATAAAAGCTTTGACTGACATGCTCATAACAGAGCAGGAGCTGAAAGGCAGACAATCTTTATGGGGCTTTTGGAGCGTTGATGTTTGAGTTAATTGTGTTGATGACTCGCTTCTAATTTGAGAACACATTTAAACAATCCTATCAATTATAACTTGTGTCCTTGTAAACAAGTCAAGTATGGACAACACTATCAGCAGGGGTGTTTAAAAAGCTGTAACAGTTGCCATTGTGTGTGTCAACATGTGCATGAATGTTTTTCTGAAGTAAAGAGTCTTACCTGTCACAGTTGAATCCATCCACATTTTCCTTGCACTGGCAGCGTCCGGTCTGGACATCACACTCCTGCGTGCTTCCGGCTGGATTACAAGAGCAGGGTCTGGAGAGGGAAAAGAGGAAATTAGAAGGTCAAGGAGAAGGAATAAACTGATTAATGGGTCTGCAAATGAAATATATCATATAAGGACAGCTTCTGGCATCCTTAAAAGGTGTAAGAAAGTGTGGTAAATTGGTGGATTAAGTCACACCAGAATGTAGTTACAGCACTTCACCTGCAGCCTGCCGCAGTCAGTGTGTGGTACCCAGGCTGGCATCTGTCACACTTATCTCCCATCACTCCTGGCTTACAGCTACATCTGCCAGTGTTGTCACACTGGGTACTGAGAGAACCTGTAGATGAAAAAAACAACAACTAAAGAATGGAAAAAAATTAAAAAATAAAACAAAAATAAAAATGAAACAAACAGACAAAGAATAAAAAAAAATCAAACGAAACACAACAAAACAAGAAAAAAAAAGATAAAACGCTAAATAATCATGCTTTTTTGTGCATCTTCCACCTTGGGCTGGTGCAGAATATTTTGTTACGCACCAACAGGGTTGCAGCCGCAGGATAGACAGCGCTGGCCGGAGGGGTCTCTGTAGTAGTTATCCAGGCATCGTTCACAGTTCGGGCCATCTGTATTGTCTGCACATTTGCGGCAGTGACCTCCGTGCCCAGTGGCGCGATACAGCTCGGGATCGAAGTAACATTCGCCGCTCTTTCCGTTACAGTTACAAGCTGAAACAGAGACACAACCTCCAGTCAGAACTTCAGTGTAAAAGCTCCCAGGAGTGGCATTAATGTGAGTATTACACATACAATTGCATTTGTACATGTAATAAATGCTTGAAAAATCTGGGGTGGTAAGGAAACTGAATTACGCAGATGTGGTTTGACATTCATCAGGTTTTCGAGTAAGATTTCTGTTTGAGCAATTAGTGGACATGTTCATGAGAGAGAAATGGAAAGAGAGAAGGAGACAGTGGAAATAAGATGATGGAGGAGAAAGAGCTGTGTGGGCGTGAGAACACTGGGTTTCAGGCTGCTGTGCATCACATGTGCACATTAGTCATGCAGTTCCAGGAAGTGCCTGTACGCAAGTGTCCAAAGAACAGGAGGGAGGACACCAGACACCCCTTCCATATGCAATATAACTTTGGTTTAAGTAAATAAAAATGACTCAGTATGGAGGAGGTTAGTCTGTGGGGAAAGACTGCGGTTCTCAATGTACTCATGACGGAGGTCAAATGGGTGGGTTTCTGCAGGTTTTTTTGAACAGATATGTCTTTTTAAACCTGCTTTACTATTTATTTTTATTATTACAACAGAAGGCATTATCTTGAGCATGATTTTTTTTAATCATTTGCTTTCTGCACGTGGAAAATAAATGGTGATTTATATACTAGCTTTAAAAACAAAACATTAAAACATCATTAAACTATATTAAAAGTGATTATGAGTCTTCTGAATATATACATTAACTTACAGGATTTAAAAAAAATTTTAATTCAACAAGTGAGAATGAGGTTTTAGATTTCTGGTAGAAAAAAAACAGCATTGAATAACATAAACAAATAGTGTTTATTGTTATTATTTTAAAAACGTAAAAAACAAAACATTTATTACATTTTTGAATGATGGTGAATAAATAATGACAATTTTCTTTTTTCCTTTACATGAGGAAAACCATTTAACAACAACAACAACAAAAAATGAATGAAAAGTAGACTAAACACTGAAGACCAAACTTACGCAGACACTCGTTGGGGTTTTCGGCGGTGGCTCTCCTCCAGGGACGGTCATTGAAGAAAGGCTTGCACACGTTGCAATCTGGTCCCTCTGTGTTGTGTTTGCAGTTACACACCAGTTTGCTGCGCTCGTTCTTCACACACTCGCTGGCATGGCCGTTACACTTGCACCTGGGTGGGGAGGGTGAAGGTAACAGACCGGTCAGGTGCAAAAGGGCCACCACACAATGATAGGGCACTTACTGTATGTGTACACATCCTGCCGCTGCTGTGCATAACACAAACCAAGCAGGCACAAACGTGCCGCAAAGCTGTTCAAACACAGAGCTCTGACGATGTTTGTTGAGCCTATCACTGAAACGTCACTGCACCTTTGTTTTGAGATTGAGTAGCTGATGTCTGTCTTTATCCTGCCTGCCCTTTCATACAGCGGCAGAGAGAATGCAGTATTACAGTACAGTACCACTACAGTATGCAGTGCTTTTGAGAAGTCCTTTTAACGTCTGGTAAATATTGAATCCTATAGCTTATCAAACTGGAAATGTATTTAAATGATTACTTTTCACTTTTTTTTTAATGGAAAAAATCAAAATCAAAAACTGAATTAAAAGCATCTTAAATGTCTTGTAATAATATTTAAATATATTTGTAAGAAATATATATATATATATATATATATATATAAATTATTTATAATATATTTCCAAAATGTACAAAAACATGTACAAGACTGCTTCACAATTTCTTTATACATTAAGAATAATATTTTAATATATTTTAAGAAATTATATGTAATTCTACATTTAAAATATAAGATTGTTTGACAATTTCTTTATGTTAATAAGACTAAAATGTTAACATATACTGCATAAATTCCAAGATATGCATAGAAAAAAAAACAAGATTTGATTATTTGCTACTATTAATTACCTACTATTTCTTCTTTGAAAACTTGATTTGCTCCTATTTAATAAAATGAATAGCATTTCATAAAATAATCTGTGGCTGCATCTTTAATTTCTGTTAAAAGCTGGCTTTCTCACTATTTTCAGTGCCTATGTTTGGCCATAAAATCCTTTTTGTCTTCAACTCCATTTGTCAAGAGCACAGAGCAACGAACATGTTCTCCAGCGTAGACAACTTGACAGAAGCCTCAGAACAAGAGAGGGCTTGTGCAGCTAAAGCCACCTCTTGTACATTGTCTCAGGTGATCCTTGGCAAAGCCTCATGGAAAAGGTGACGTGAGGAATAACAACTTGGTGGAGGATGTGTGCACTCATCAGACTTGCATTCTTCCCTAATCCTAATATATATTTATCATGGATACAATAAAACTCCCAGGATGTTGCGTTCCTGGTGATCATATCACTTGAGGAACATATGGCTGTCAGTAAGCGCTGATGTGTCTGCTGGTCAGGAGCTCAGAGGCCATGAGGCAGCAGGTGTAAATTATTCCCTTCGGCCTCGGCCTTGTTCACTTCCCTTTCCAGACTCTCTGCCTGCCTCATTCCAGTTCCACTGCGCTCTGTAATCCAGGACTCCCAGGCAGGAATGTAGGGAATGTGGGCTGTGTAATGGAAATCTGCTCCACATTTCAAACAATTTAAGGTGAAAAGACATGCAATGGTGCACTTAGAGATGTTTCACACTTGCTCAACAGTGTACTGATCTCTCATACGGGCTTCCTCAGCATTCTTTCACCCCTTAAGTTCACTGTCAAAGTATCTGGAGGTAAAGACACCTAGAAGGTACCCAGAATTCATTGTTTTGGTCTTTTTTGCATTTACAAAAAGGTTTAAAACAAAAATGCCCTGTGATAATATCTTAACTACAGGCTCGCTCTCAGAGAGAGTGAGTTTTCTTATGAAGCAAGATTTTAAAATGAAGCAGTGCAGCCCAATCAACCTATTTCGCTCAAAGCGTGAAAACTCACACCGCAACGATCTAATCTTTCAAAGCGGTGCTTCATTTCATTTGTTTGCACACTGAAAAAACCTCATATCATCTTTCGGGTCACATGTCCAGCATTCCAGATGGAGCTGTTGATATCTGTTGTCTGATTACAAGGAAGATATGTGAATGCCTCATTAAACTATACTTTAGCTAACATATTTATGCAGGAGAGTGAAGCAACAGAGAGAACAGCTGGAGATGCTGATTTGAACTTGTGTTACATTCAGAAAGCAGATGGTAAAACTGAAAACCTACCTTCCTCCCACAGCGAAGTCAGAGATAGCGTAGTAGTAGGATTTGAGAACTTTGGGATCGTTGAAAACTTCATCTCCGAAAGTGTTCAGTCTGTTCAGGGTCACTTTGATGTCCGTGGCAGTCACCCAATCCTTATAGAGAGATACAAAATTACAAATTAGGCATTTACAAAAACTTCAAAATGGGACAATAAATAATATGTAGACAGAGAAAGGCCAGTCATAGATGTAACATTTTTGTTTTCATTTTTTGCAATAGTTATTACAGAGGTTTTAGCAGGGAGGAATTCTTCTCATCTGTTCTGTTTGCAGATGTCTAAAGAAAATAAATCCTCAGGCCTCTAATCTAAACCAAACCGGCTGGAGTCACGTTGAGGCACTTGTAATGTCTGCAGAAAGGATCATGGGAAGAGAAAAACACCAGTGTGACGTTTAGCATGTAAACGTCATGTAGAATGATGTCGCGCAGTACTCGCAGTTGAACTTTGCCTGTTTGCGGCCACATGCTGAGAGTGCCAATGGGAGCAATCTTAGAAACCAGTGAAAACATGAGTCAGACCAAGACTTTAGTCCTTTCTAAAAAAAACTTCCCAAGCATTTCCTCTGGTTTCACTATAAACCGTGTGGGGCTGACAAGATGACACAGGAGGTCAAAGTGGAGCCAGGTAACCCTGTAACAACAGTGAACATTTTCAGTTCACTTAACTCCTTCTGGAACTGAGGAGGAAATGTCCTTCTGACACCTTGTGCATAGCTGACAGTCGTGATTCAGAGCATGTTCCTGTTTGGGAAGAGAGCCAAAGACAGCACAGTTCTCTTCCCCTAGAGAAACATGTTACATAAACACACTAAAATGTGGGGATAATCAATAATATCAGATTTTTCTTACACAAAGCTATATTATAATTTTAAGGATGGGCAGTGTGATCAAAACCTTCAATCAAGGTGTCAAAATTATTTTTCAAAGCATAATTTTAGCTAAGCGCTACATATTTATATAATTTTAAAATGACTATTTAAATATTATTTTAAAGATATTAAAGCACTACAGTGTCCATCATCTGAGTTTTTTTAAACTTTATATTTGGACGAACTGCATAAATAAATCTGTCATCAGAGCAAAAACAGCTTCACCTCATGTAACGTGATTAAAGCAAAAGACTAAAATTATAAAACAGATTACTTAGACTCTAAATTCTACCTAAATTCTAGAGTCTGAATATAGTGCTTAAAATGTTTGCACTACTTATAAAGGCCTTTTTTGAGCTTGACAGTTATAGTCACCATCAGCTTTCATTGTGTGGAAAAGAGCAAACAGGACTCCTATTGTGTTTCGTGGAAAACTTACATCATGTGTTTTAAGCAAAACAATGATGACAGGATTTTCACATCTGAGTGCACTTTGACTTTAACCCTTTTCAGCCACCAAGAAACATGATAAGACAAAATCTAACCATCAGCACTGCTTGGAAACAAAAGAGAGAACATATAAACGTAACAGCTAATTATCAACTAATGATATTAATGACAGATGATTGAGTGAAGCCAGTTTGTTGTGGATCATTTTCAAAGTCCACAAACAAACTAGTCATCTTCACTCAACACGCACTTCTATAAAAGACCCAGCATGACAGTCACATAAACCCACCGAAACAGATCCATTCCTATAAAAAGAGTTTAGGCCTTTGGTATTAATAGCTTTACGCCACATGGGATGTCTGATATGGAAGTATCTGGCGACAGGGCTAAAATTGTACATTTGGTAAAGGTAACATTACATTCGAAAAACAACACTGCAATAAATATATAAATGTAAAAAACAAATATTTACCATAGTAACACCGCTTAATTTTGTTATTCTCGAAGTCCTACAAGAATATAAAACTCTACCTATATTAATTTTTTTTTTTTTGTAAATCAGAAACCACATGGACCGACTTGAATTTTCGACATCTGACAGCACACGGTGAAAAATAGCTTATAAAAAATTATTCAAGGTGACACAAATCAACAATCCAAGTGTCCTAGCTCATGCATGTACACTGCACGTTGTCTATCACATGTACACACAGTCTTTTCCAGCTGTGCCTGTGCACTGCCAAGCACTATCAGAATGGGGTGGGAAATCTGGGGGTGTCACCTAGTGACATGTTGCAACTGTTGGCTGTGCTGAGCGAGCGGGAGGCGACGTAGCACCTGGACAGCGCACCACGGGTCTCACGAACACACAGCAGCCAGCCTGCCTGCTTCCATGCATGAACTCAGCCATACATTATCTGCTGTCCACCCACTCCTGCTCATATCTCACACACTTAACCTCTTTTCGCCTCCCTGTAACCACGGCAGCATCTTGTTTTGGCTCGGCATGCAGACCGCTTTCTTTGCCTGACAACAAACTCCATAGTCAGCACACGGAAGGACTGACTCAGCTCACATTGGGTTGAGAGTCTGTCTCTTATTTAGCTAATTAGTCTGAAAAATGTTTTTTTCTGTGGTTGTGGTCTGGGGAAATGTATCAAGTTCTGGTGAAATGAAACAATGTAACAGTAGGATTTCTGCGGTGTGTAACGGGCAGAAACATGTCGTAAACCTATTTTACAATAAAATTGATGCTTTATGAAGCAACTTCTGTGAAGTTGGCACCCATTAAAATAAATAAATCAAGAAAAACTATGCCATTCGCTTGTGCCGCAAAAATGAAGGTTTGGTGTTTGAGATATGAAACATTATTTTTTTTGACCGTGTGATGTCACTCTACAACCCATGTTGCCCAAATTGATCCAAATCGGTGCAGTTTGTTTGTGCTGGGTTTGTGCCGTTAAAACAAACACTGTATCTATTTTCCTTCCTTAGATATAACCAAATTGTTTTCAGGAGCTGTGATGTTACTTTCCACTCCAGTTAGTCTACATCACACAAAACTGCTGTCATTTATTTGCGCTCAATTTGTGCCATTGAAATGAACGTCACATTTATTTCCCCTTCTTAGAAATAAAAAAAGTGCTGTCACTCTCCATCCAATGCCATCCAAATCCGTGTAAACAGGTGCTGTGCATTTGTGTGCCATTTGGCTGTTAAAACTGTTTGTACTGTTAAAAGAAACCAGACCAGCACAAATATTTGTTGTTGTGGCACAAATCACCACAAACGAATGCTTTTACGAATAGTTTTAGTGATTATTTAATCTAATGTGGTGTCAAATTCACGGAGGTACAAAACAAAGGTGATCAGCCATGAAAAGAAAGAAAGGAAGAAAGAAAGAAAGAAAGAAAGAAACAGACAAATAAAACAAAACAACAAAAAAAGCATACACCAATAAAAAAAGTTGGGGCTAGGCAAAATTATGTCTTCCAAAAAATTAAAACTTTTATACAGAGAGAATGCAGTGAATTGAACAAAAGTGACAGTAAAGATTTTCAGAGACTGTTTGCACAACAACATTAACCAGCAGAACCATTAAATACATGTGATAAGAAATGTTTCTTCAGCACCAAATTAGCAGGTTAGAATGATTTTCTGATGTTGTAATGATATATTTCACAAATACTACTATCTCTCACATGCATACGCTTCTAAGTTATGAGCTTTTTGTCTGAGGTTTGGAACGTTGCTCAATCTGGACCAAAAAATCTTGGAAAAGCAGCTTGGCAGCGATCGTACATTACTACACAACCTCACATCTGGAAACAGAGTTTTCGATTCCCACCAACAACTTTGTTATGTTTGAGGCTGTATGGCGTAAACGCTTTTCATGAGTGAGTTACAGCAGTCAAGGGAAGGTGAGTGAGAACTCAAAAAGAGACAGACAGAAGACGTGTTTACCTGCAGTACTGGGCTGTTGTCGAAGTTGTATGCGCTGGGACGGCCCTCGAGCGTGGAGAAGGCCACGTTTCCTCCGGTGAGCGGTGAGATGTCGCTAAACTCATCTGTACACAGAGCCTGCTGCTCGTCCTCACCAGTGCGGATGAAGCCACGGTTGATCTTGCTGTAGGTCTTCTCGCAGGAGCCGCTGTAGTACTGGTAGGGAGTCCAGGGCCCGTCTTCTCTAGTGCGTTTGTAGATGGCGAAGCTCTCAGGACGGCTGGTGTGAAACTTCAGACGCACATAGGTGATGTCGAAAGACTTGCCTAGAAGAAGAGAATTGGCAATATTAAGCCTTCCAGTTTATTTCCTTAAAACACACTAAAATGTAACACTATATAGTAATGAACCATGGATGGACGGATCATTACCTGTCCTAATATTTAAATGAGAAATGCAAACAATTTGAAATAGTTGGGCACAAAATGCATGGGAAAGTCACAGATACAGTGAGGACATGCAGAATATATTTAGTTAAACAGAAGTGAGATTAGTGAGATGCGCTCTTTAATGTACAGGGACTGCAAGGCAGATATCACACAGATACACTGATAGTAGTGTCTGCAAGCTAAAGGTAGAACAGAGTTCAGATAAAGCAAAAGATTACTGGATACCATACACTCTTTTCTAAACAATCTGTGCTTCAGTACGGCCCACTAGCAGATTTGGATTCAAGGACTGGATAAGACACTAAGTCAGCACCACAGGTGTCAAACATACACACATCTCTGGAAGATTGCAGAGAAAAAGGGATCAAGGTTAAGCAGACAAGCCTGGTATTACAAACAGCTGGCATAACGCCATGCAAACATAACCTTGTTTCACTCCAAATGCCTCAGAGCTCCTTCCTGTCTGATAAGATCTGCAAATCCATGCCCTCAGATTTCCATTGTTCTGCTCATTTTTTCCCTCTAGCTGGTGAAATATTTAGAACCGTAACCACCTTATAAATTAGAGGGGGACGCCCAAATTTTCAAATTATTGGTTACATAATATATATATATATATATATTTTTTTTTTTTTTTTTTTTTTTTTTAATTTTAAATACAATGACCTGAATACACCACTTCTATGATGTGCATGTATTTAGTTTTTTCTGATTAGCTCAGGTTATAAAATATAAAGTGGTGTTTAATTAATTTATAGGTTATTTCTAAGAAAAATAAAAAAATAAAGGTGTGTATTCAAAATGTATTCAATGGTTAATCTACATACACTACCTTTCATTTTCAAAACTTGACACATTTGAAATTAGTTTTATACTTTCTATAGAATTTCTATATTTTTTTAAACACTGCTGCACATGTAATCATTTTATCATCAACCAGACTGAAATCCATCTTTTCACTATTTAACACATTACACGCAATAAAACATTGCCTTGCAAAAAGACAACAAGAGCATAATCTCACACCTTTTTTTTTCAATACAAGAAGCTTAGTTTTTAGTGCTAGTCTGAAAGTCAGCAGCTTTGTAAGGTCCTCCAGCAATTATACGGAGCGTGTAAAAACATATTTTTGCATGTCTGAGCAAGCTATGGTGTTTGGAAGAGACTGCAACCAGGGGCCAAATGGAAATGGTATGGAGAGACATCATTTATTTAGTGTGAAGAAAATGACACCATCTTTCAGCAAGGCCACGGGGGGGACCAATGTTTGCTTTAGCAAAGAATTTGCTCTCCAAACAAATCCGCAAAAACTAGGGACAACCGTGTGTTAAGTAAATACACCGAGAGATTGCATCAAAAAGTTAAACTGCAGCTAAAGCAGGGACTGATTTAAAGCAATGACAAAGAGACTCATACCTTGCAGCAGTCTCTGAGGGTATTATGGCTGTTAACATGAAAATGAACTTGCTGACTTTTAGGAGCCCCCGGCACACATCATGCTGTCAAGGTCAAAGTTCAACAGAAGTGAGAGAGATTTTTACAATAGGGCGTGAGCTTTACGCTTTTCTGTCAGTCAATGAGGTAAAAATGCCTCACGTAGTGCTTAACAAAAGAGTCAAAGGTGAATCAAAGATTTCAAAGGATCAATCAGCACAAAAAAGCTAACTGTCATGCTCCAAAAAGTATTTTAAAAATCCCAGAGAACTACTTCATAGAACTTATTTTACATAAGCTATTGTGGGGTGTCAGAAGACCTTGAATATGCAGTGCATGTAATATTATGGATGCCGTTTTCTATATAATGTAAGTGGAAGGTGACATTTTTGCTATGAAACTTTTCATGATGTTAATTTTGCACATGCACTATAGATACAACAAAAACAGCTTAAAAAAATAAATAGTTCACTCAAAAATTACCCTTCTGTCAATTGATACCACCCAACTTAGAGACCAGCATAAAGACTGTTCAGAAATACTATTTGAAAACAAACTGCAATAGCCAGGGATGAAATGTATGAATAAAAAAAAGAAAAGAAAAAAGCAACAAAAGTCAACTTAGAGTAAATAAACTTATAGAACAACTTGGAGCTAACTAATCTGAAACCTCTTTCTCAGAATTTAATCTTCATAACTCCTGAAACAAAAACAAAACAGCAAACACAAAAGCAATCTTCCAGGTCTGCAATAATCACTAGCCTGTAACAAAAAAAGCAAAAAACAAAACACAAACACAAACATCAAAACAACATAACAACAAGATGCCTTCTGCCCACATGTTGTTCCAAACCTGTAAGACTTTTTCTTTTGTAGAACACAGAAGAAGAAAAATATCTATTTTTTTGTACATACAGTCCATTGACCTTTATTGTTTGGGCGAAAACATATTTTGTGCTCTACACAACTAGGTTTGGGGGTAAGCAAATTAAAGGTTTGAGTAATCTATCATTTTAAGTGACCAGAAGCAACAAAACAAGACTGCACTGATCTTTGCAAAAGAGTGAAAATGATGACAGTCACGCTTGTGAAATAAGACTGTATTCCCTTGCAAGCACACTGGAAAATTCCTTTTATCCAATACTTGCCCTTACTTCTTGTAGGGCTTTCAAATTATACTCCACTCTTGGCAGACAACTTACTCTCTTTCTCACAACCCTTATCCAGATGTTTTCAAGCCATGATTTTTCCTAAATTTGTCTCTTAATCATATCGTAATTCACTGCAGATCAAGTGCAAGGAAACAAAGACTGGAGAACCAATGGGCCTAAATAGAATTTATTTCCCAATTTAAGTTCTGCTCTGAAGACTGGAACAACCCGAGGCTTACACATACGGCCCCGCTACGCCATGGATCCAACAACAGCAGGATGACTTTTAAACCCAATACTCAAACAATACAATGCCTTAAAGCGTTAACTTGTGAGTCGTACATGTTCTGCACTAACTGTGCTGGCGTCGCGGCGAACAGTGCCATCATTGATGCCTCACCTCTGAAGTGTCCCAGGCATTCTCGCAAAAACAAGATGAACCAAATCTTTTGGCAAAGCCGTGAAGAATTGAGCCAGAAGCTGGCTGAGCAGAAAACAAAAAAGCTCCTTCACGTAGCCAATGCGCTTCAGGAGGACAGACAAAGAGCACTTGAGCACTGACTCGTAGTGCTCACTAGAGCAGTGCTGGAGCTCAAAGGCATGACTGAAGCCAGGGCACACATGAAGAGGAAAGGGTCAGGCCCTGTGGGGGACGTCACACTGGATGTTCTTTGAACTTACACTTGATGACATCTCATCTTTGTCACCAAGCCATTGGAGACTGAGAGGATGTGATGTCAGGGTCTACATACGGTTTCAAACATCTCCAAACAATGTTGGAAAGATAATAAGAGTAAAATAAATTACATTTTTAATTATATCACTGCAGCAAAAGTGATAAGAGGTGGTTTTAAGAAAAAGAAAAATCCTAATAAGACAAATGCAATAAGGTTTAAAAAAAAAAAAAAAAAAAAAAAATGGAAACCTGATGTTCTCTTGATCCCCAAAATATTGCACATCCTTTGGGCGATTAATCATTTCCTTTGGGTCAACAAAGCAGACATTACACAGACCTAAACCATCATCGACTGCAGCTGTGAGGGAAGTAGCCACAGGTGTCCCCTGAAACTTAGAAAAATTGCAATGAGCAATAGGAGCCTCTTTCTCAGAGTATGCACCAGCTGGTATACATGCTAAGATGGAGAACATACTAGAACATTTAAAACAAATGAACTTTATCGGACTATTTCAGAATGTAAGAGAATTTGTGGATATAAACTTTATTTAGTGCTCATCATTTACTGCTATTGTGTGATTGTTGGTTTTATTTGATAATCCCCATGGGAAAAAGTCCCTCTCTCTGCTCATGAACTCAAACTCGACCGATGTATTGAGGTCTACTCCAGGAGTTAAAAAGCTTTTCACAAACTCAACTTAATTAGACTTATATGGAGGCAAATTGAAGGGCTCTTTTATCTTCACACATTAATGGGAAATTCCTGTGTGCCTAACCACTTATTTATTACTGCAGCCACTGAATGCAGATATTAAGTGGACTTTAATCCATAAATACAGTGGGGTCTAAAAGTCTGCTACTCCTAGTGAACTTTTTTTTTTAATGTACTACCATGTTTAATTACATTTTGTAACATTTACGTTTGCTTATTTGATTGATTACCTAAATATTTTATTTCTGCAATACATAGAAAACTTATTTTCACAGTAATGTTTTTTGTTTTGTTGTTTTTATTCAAGTTGAAATGAACTTTTCTTTTTTCTTTTAAGTTTCAGATATTTGTATCCCTCAGTATATTACTTTATTTAAGTTCATGTAAATAATACAATAAAAACGCTTCCTTTTTTCCACTCTGTATGCATTTTGGGGCACCTGAATGACAGCAGTATGGGTTTACTCAGCTCTTCAAGTTCAAGACCGCCCTGAACTGAAGAACAAGAGAAATTCCACCACTCCTTCTAGAACAATCAGGGTATTGATGATAAAAACTGTGGGGCTCCCCATTGTGCGGCTGAATAGACATACATTTCCGTCCTGCTCAGATCAAACTGTCTCAGGCATATCCACCATCAAGATCTCTGCAAATATCAAGCACAGCTTTCAAGTTATCAGACAGGGACATTCTATTCCACTTCCTCGGTCTTTCACAATCCGTCCTGTCCTGAGTCATACAGACACATATCTTCACCAAATATATTTTTTTCCCCCTTCTATCCAGTGTCCTAACCAGCTGCAGCCTTGTGTAGCCCCACCCACTCCGAAATCTCATTGGTCTAAAAGCTTGCTCTACACCTATAAAATGTCTGATTTTGCATTTAGTATAAAAAAAATTTACACATTGAGCCAAATTACAACACTAATTATATGGACAACGCACTTTGTGGTGATCTGGGATTATGTACGTTGTTTAAGCTCACAATATCTCTAGTTATCAGCCTTAGGTACTGATCCTTTGCTGTAAACGGACTCATTAGGATGTAATTTTTCTCAGTCTCATACCTGTAACCAGAACTGAGACTGTGACAAGGACGAGAGGAGTTATGAGGGGGGTGGTTAACTGTCTGAACTGACTGGAATAAGCAGACCGAAAGAGAGAGGGAACATCTGTAAAATAATCAAATGCAAGATAACAAATAGAATGCCAAAGAGAAAGAGGTAAAACACGGAAGATAACATCCAAGACTTTGAAGGAGAGGCCAATTTGATGAAACTTCTTGTCGCTAAATCAAGGAATGCGAGGTTAATTTTGATTGAGTGAATACTGCTCCCATAAACAAGTAGATAATGAGTAACAATGAACAGTAAAGGAAAAATGCATTAAGCCAATTTATATCATGATATCATGAAGCAAATCTCATGATTTATGTGATAAGAAGTCATTTTTTTGTAAAAACAAACTGTATGTTTCAGAATTCAAAATGTCATCCACATCAAAAGATCATGGGTTTGAGTGCAAAAGACTATTCTGCAATGTAAATGGTAATGTATGGCATTACATTTAAAGTATGCTCTCTGAAGGAGGTGAGGAAGTTCATGAAACACCACTGTGCGGATCAGTGTGGCTTAACTGGTCATTATGAAAGATGAGAAAAGGGCTCAGGCAACACGCTGAGGCTTGTGTGTTAACCATAAAAACACAGGTCTTGTTAACCTACTATTCCATTCGATTCTATTTAGTAAGATTTTTAAGAGAGTTCTATTCAGCAAAGACACATTCAATTAAAAAAATGTTGCAGTAAAGATTGCAAAAAATCTATTCATCAAAGAATTCAGAAAAAATAAAATAACTGACTTTATCATTTAAAAAGGTTACTAAATGTTTAACATAATGTTTAAGACAAATACACTAAACAACGCATTTTTTTGTGCATCTTAATTTTGACCCCTCACAGTGTCAAAGCATTTCCGCTGTTACAACACTGCAATTCTCTCCCCTTTGGCATAAACAAATTTTGTTCTACATTATGTCCTTCTAAAGTCCAAGCTGAATCGCATTCTTTATGTTTTAGACCTATGGCTTGAATTTTAAACCAGAACCACAGACAGATGTGCGCATTGTGCTTGTGGCGCTATATATCATAATATTTCAGAATGAGTCCAACACTGAAAAGTGAATGAAGAAAAGCAGCTGCTGTCCAAAGAGACAGCCATAAATCTACTTTAAACCGAGCGTGAGGAGAGACAGTGACCGGAGCCTTGAGATGGGAACACATCGGCCCTGAAAGAAAGACTAAATTCAGGAACTGAGGAAAAAAAAAAAACATGATTGAAGAGATATTCTACATCCTTGAGTTTTCACTCCCACTAGAGTTTTCAATGGCTGCTTAGCAGTTCTTCCTTAAACAAGGTGGCCAGCCTCTGATTAGAGCGAGTGTAAAGAAAACACAAAAACCAAAACAATATCTTTGTTAGGAATGCCAGTCTAATGAAGAAGAGGGACTAGTTCTCAAAGGACTTGTGCGTGCTTGCTTGGCAAGACGGAGGGCAAAAGATTTAGCCTTTAAAAGTGTCAAACGCATTTATTTGTCCGCCGAAGGTAAATCCAAGTTTTATGGGGGAAATGACTAAACTGAAAAGCCTTTTGAAATAGAGAGGCCGTTGACTAGTCTCCTTTCAAAAGGAGGCGCTGCCAAGAGGCCCAGCTCTGAAAATCAATCACATTAACATGGTTAGTCTTGTTGGTATGCAACTGTCACATGGCCCCAATTAAATCCTCTTAAAACAAACACCAAATAACCCAGAATCACAAACTAAACACTAATGCGCAGGTCTAATTGTGTGTGTGTTTTTTTTTTTTTTGGGGGGGGGTGGGTTGCCCATTCATAAGTTTCAAAGGTGAGATCCACATCTTTGCAATCAGGGATTCCATTCAGGATTGACATTCCTGGGTTAGGAAGGGAAAAAAAAGGTGGAGCGCTTTGCCAAAGGCCATACTATGAATTCACACCTTTCAGCTTACCTTCAAGCCCTATTGGAGATGTTTGAGGTGATAAAGACCTACGACAATTGAGCTACAGCTCTGTTAAAACAAAAGAAACATGCATTCATTCAACAAAGCAGTAAATGGATTCTTGGGCCCCAGGCTGACTGGCTCGCAGGGGACGACGGTAATTCACAAAGCTGTTTTCAAGACGGGAGTAAAAGTCTGAATAAGTGGCTGCGTTATCTAAACAACTCTGAAAGCTTTACTGTCGTGAGTTTACTGCTGAGCGAATGTTTTAATCGTGGGTAAATTGATTATAAGCCATACTTAAATGTCATGGTGGTGGTTGACATTTAGCAGAGAGAAGTTTACGGTGCGGACAAACCAAGCTCTGTTTTTGGCATCCCCCACAAGAACAAGGAATTGGATTTGAGTTAGACACAGTATGTTCGGGCCTGCCTCTTTTAGTGGGGCTAAGGGAAGGTGTTGGTCAGTTTACAACAGTCCTCTGTCATTATGGAGATCCATTTCTCAATAGATGACCATTACACAATATTCATCTTAAATAACATCTGGAACCATTTCTGCAACCATATTCATATATTACTAAACACACACTCACACACATGCACAAATAAGTAAATAAATGAATAAAATTGCAATAATATTATGGTTATTTTTATTATTAATAAAATACATTCTACCTACTGCAACCACTGCAAATTATTCAATATGTACATTTATTTACTCTCTATATTTTTAAATGGTTTCCAGACAGAAAATAATAATTTCATACATTATAGTATGAGGATTAGTGTAGATTATGCACTTTATTGCCATGTAAATACCACAGTAAAAAGCTAATGATGGATTTTGATGGATGATGGATGCTTTAATTAGAGTTACAAATGACCTGCTTCTATCATCTGATCATGGTTGTATCTCATTATTAGTGCTGTTGGATCTCAGC
>JAUMHE010000043.1:13282030-13306798 GCA_032359235.1 Enteromius mattozi | reverse complement strand
CACCTCTGGCTTGCTTAGTTGGGGGCACCTAATTTCTAGTGATTATCGTTGTTTTGATTACAGAGACCGTCTCTGCAGTTAATAAATATATCGTTTAATCTCATCATTATACATTACCATCACTCTGTTCTCCTATTTGATAATGTTCAGTGCTTTGTTACAATCTGTATTGTTAAAAGCACTATATAAATAAAAGTGATTGATTGATTGATTGATTGATTTTGGTGTGAAATACGACTCTGTGAGACTGACGCAGAAAGAATCTGGAATTGCTAAATGAAAACTAAATTAAATCACACCCAGCTTTTAAAAAACAATGACAATCTCTACTTTTTATACTCAATTTCAACTATGACTTTCTGTTCCAGGAGAAAGACGGTCTGTAGGGTGAGGTAACTGTAAACTTGGACCTCTCTCTGCATTCCTTCAGCACTCTTCCAAACCTCTCAAACAGCCTGAGGTGCCCAAGAGAGAGATAGAGAGGGGGAAAAAAGAGAGAGGGGGGAGACCCTCAGGGAAGAAGCAGGATTAGGGGGTGCTGTGTGAGTACATGAGTGGGGGGCTGTCCGGAGGGAAAGCCTCAGCCCAAAGCTACAGTCCAATTAGACTTCCTCTCATGACCTCACTGCATTCTTCCGTGGTGGGATGAACAATGACGGCTTTGACTTTTTAAACGTGTGGGCATGACATTTTTTTTCCCTGTACATAATTTTTCACCATCTGCCCATCGGCCTGCTTGGAGATATGTCGAACATCTGTTAGCGTCCACACTCCCACAACACACACCATCAGCCTGGACGGCACAAACTGTACTGAAAGTTCACACACTTCTTGAAACACATTTCACAGAGGTATAAAGAATTATTTATTAGTACTAAATTAATTTAGATAAAATTACATATTTTGCCATAAAAATGCATTAATACATAATAAAACTCACATACATTTTGTGATAGTGATGCATGTTCATATGCTCAAAATCAGCACAGCTGGGTTTACTCGGGTTGACACAGGAAACCAATGCTTTTTCCATCATTTGCAAACTTTTCAATTGTTCCACCCTTCACACAAATCAACCAAAAATTCAAAGAAACAATGTTCTATATTTTTACAGGCATTCAAGCCTTATTTCCTGGCAATGAAGGTAAACAGCGGTCGGTAATACTCGCATCTGATATCCAAACTTACAAATTATATAACCTCTACTCTAATCTTGTTAAATAATTGTATTGTTTTGAGAACAACTCAAACTCTAACTCTTGTCAATCTAACATTTTATCTTCTAATTAACCAGTGAACTTTAAGTAACTTCCAAGACTTGAGAAAGACACATTAGTCATGTAAAAACATGGCATCCCAACAACAGTCAAGCTCAATTTAACTTGCAACCCAAGTAGCACAGACACCTCCATTTCAGTTACCCACGAGAGTTCATAACAGTGAGAATTAGATTGTGAGAATTCACATAGAAACCAATCATAACTGGAACTGGCCATTTTAAACTACTGATTTTACAGCAGATGGGTGGAGTGAAGGAGGGTGGCATGCATTGCAATACAATAGAAGAATCCGAGGAATGTGGTAGAATACATAGTTGAGCACAGAGCCCTTCATGAAATGAATCAGAGAGTGTATAATCTGCTAATTCAAAAGTAAAAAAAAACAAAAACAAAACAATCTTCTGCGTTTCTACTATTGCATTTGCATTTGTACAACTGAACATGAATGGAGTGCAAACTGTGCGTCCAATCATTATTTGTGTTCGATGACACTTTTATATTAATGCGTTGTCTAATGAGGTTTTGTCTTTTTGGCGAGTATCGTAGGCAGGACCTTTATTCATAGGATCTCGCACTGTTAATTTCATCTGTACTCATGTTTACAACCATGCTCTATAAGATATGTTTTAATAAAAGGATTTAATAAAACTATAACTAATAGTACATTACAGTCAATTGAAAGGCACTTTCCATTCCAATAATGACAATATTTTCCATAAGATCCTTAAGCTACTCAAGTTTGTGGACTTATGAGTTTAATCCTCATGAATTCATACTGATAAGAGCCATTTAAGCCGGCATGCATTAATTATCTATTTTCACCTAAACTTAAGCACCTATTCAGGAGCTGCTGTTTGCTCTTTAGTGAGAAGTCAACAGCGTTAAGGTGTTGAGCTCTGGGAGTGCAGAGCTCAGAGGGGAGCGTGGGGACCCCTAGGGTGGCTCTCCGGCCAGGGTGGAGGAGGGAGGAACGGGGGGGGAGAGAGAGGATAAAAAACAGAGAGGAGGATGGGGAGTAATGATTGAGTTTAATGCCTGAGGCCCCCCTGACTCATTTCAGACCAGACAGACCATAGGCCACTGGTGGGAGAATCACTAATGGCCAGCGTTGACACAAAAAGGCATTTTGGTGTGTCGCTCTGTGGAAAACGAAACCCAATCATCTCTCAATAAAGCATCTTCTAGAGAATCAAAGGTTAAGTCAAGCTAGACTACAAAGTCAATAAATCTTGTCACAACATAAAGGGATTTAAATCAAACAAGTAATTTGATTACAGTCAAGAGATTTCCACACCAGTAAGGAGTTACTAGCCTCACACAATTCAAGCCAAACAGGAGAAGTGAATGGGAAAACAAAACGAGCTATTGTGAGCTTTGATAGCGATGACCACCTACGATCACATGGGGGCTACAAATGTGTGTTACAGTGTGGGTAACCAGGGCAAACACACAGTAAAAGAGTCAATAGGCCCACCCTGACTACACAGTCTAGATGTCAAAAGGGACAAACAATAAACATTTGCAATACTGTTAAATTGGGCTATATATTTTTTTGTGTGTGCAAGGGTAAAAAATATGGGTCTCTCAGTGTCCGATTCCAATATTTACAGCTGAAGGGTTACAGTGTAGAAACACAAATATACAGGTGTGTATAAGCTAAATTTATCAGTACTAAAAATTTATAAAATTGATTACTATTATTACGCTACATTACTGATTTCTTTACTGAAACTTAAAAATTCCCTGAAAAGAATGTTGGCTAAGATGAGACAAAAGCTAAGATATAAAAAAAAAAGATTGTGGTAATTACTATGAAAAAAATAAGTCAAAGATAACACCAACGGATTTAAAAGACATCTGTAATATTACAAAATACATATGCACCAACATAAACATGTTAAATTAAATTGAACGTAACATACATTTCAATGACTAATTTTCCGACATTTGAAAATAACGCGTAAATGTATTAAGCTTGTTAGTTATGTTTCATTTCACCATCAATTACAATTTTATTTTTATGCAATTCAAAAATTAAATTAAATAAATAATTATTAATTATTATTAATAACAATAACAAGAGTACAAATGAACCCTGTTTATCACATCTATTTATATTACACTCATCAGATTGGAAAAATTAATCTTTAGGATATGTCGACTTTACTGACAAGCCACACTTTAATTAAACTCAACTGTAAATCACTGCAGAGCATTAAGTAAAATCAAGCTCTAAAGATGTGGTTTACTTTGAATACTATTCTATGAAACTGAACTCTGTCATTACTGGTTCGAGGTGAAGCTTTAAGGTGAAGCTTCAAGGCATTGATGCATTTTAAAGCACACTGCAGTGTAGACGCAGAGTGACACCAGCCACACATCATAGCCTCCTACCAACCACATCAGACAGCACTCATAGACAAGTCTTTGTGGTTGACTAGTCATAACAATGGGCTTTTCATGCACTGTAACTCCACACATGGTGGTAGTTTGTTGAGTTCTAGACAGCTGGAGAAGCTAAGTGCTAACTAGTCTGGTCTTGTTCAGTCTAGCATTAAAAATAGTAAAAGTGTGTTTGACATGTCAGTCTGTGAACTCGTGAAATGCAATTAAAAAGGTCATCTGCAAATATGGTGATCAGTCAAACATCACTTCAGTTATTCAAAGAATTTCATCCCAAACTTGAAGGAATATTCTGGGTTCAATACAAAATGCATTGACAGAATTTGCAGCATAATGTTAATTACTACAAAAAATATTATTTTAAATTTTTTTTTTTAGTTACAGTGAGGCACTGTCAATCCGTAAATATTAAAGTACTTACTTTTTTGTATTTACTTTTTAAAGTACTCACTATTGTAGCAACAAAACAGCTACGATATGTTGAGATGATTTTAGTGTTAAAAATGAACCACCTACTAACATTTTCTGTTTAAAGCTATATTGAATTTTGCAACTTTGTTGCCATGATAATGCACAGTAACTACTTAAAACTGGAAAATATTACAAGCTTTACAAAAAAAACGTTTATGATGTTATGAAGTTCACATTTGTAAAAAATTGGTCTGGCCTGTTAAATTTGATTGCAAGTACCTTAAGAAATCCTGGAATTCCCCCCATTTTTATTATACACACACACATATATACATTTATATTTACAGTAGTCACAGTATTTGAAGTGGATCAAAAAAAGTTCATTTCATCATTCAACACATTTTGTTTTAGGTTTTAGGACAACTTTGATGAAGGGTTTTGATCCACTTCAAATGGTGTGTATATATATATATATATAGTTCAACATCATGCCACAAATGCTTTTAAATCAGCTTAGCTTGTATTGCATATTTCTTCAATAGAAAAGGATATGAGGGCAAAATGAGGAAACGCCTCTTCTCATTCTTTCAGGTCTGCACATGTATACAGAACAGATAATGATAAACTCTGTAACACTCATAACTTTACATTGACAAAATCTATTCCACAGAGTGCTTCGGCTCAACACTCACTTCACTGTTCATTAACTTCAGGCATGTGACAGCCTCGTTCCAAACCAACAAATATCTCCAACCTTTTTTAAAGGTGAACTTGGGAAAAAGGGTGGAGGATGTTTTAACCTATTCGAGATTATGAGTGGAAAAAGCGGACACTGTTAAACAGATGCATGTTTAAACATGGATGCAGGACATGCAACAGCTGCATAAACAGTTACTGAAGTGCTGCCAAGCTGCTCATTCAGCCCTCCTTCTCAAATAACCCTCCCTATGCTGGGGTACATGATATTTTAAGGGCTTTCTCAAAAAGAGATGGATCACTGTCTAAGTGAAGGGTCAAAGAAATAACAATCCCTGATATTATTTACTACATCCTTATTTAAACTTCCAACTTCTCAGGGTTACAGCATCTTCAGGGTCAATCAGCCAACCCTGAAATCTTGAAATATTTAGACCACTAGTCACGATTTAGTAACTAAACAACTGTGTCTGATGAGCATATAGATGGGATTTGAAGGCGCTTGTATACTGAAACACTTGGTTTTTGATAAGTCCAGTTAATAAGATAAACGCTCTTATTTTGTAGGTTCCACTTTATCAAAAATAGGCAACTCAAAATTTAAACACAACTCTCTCTCTCTCTCTCTTAAATAAAATGTCTTTAAACTGGTGCTGTCAAATGATTAATCACATTTAGTTTGGATGTGATTAATAGCGATCCAGCACTAATTTAAACAAAATATTATGTAACCAATCACAAAACTGAAAATAAAGTGCTGTTCCAAATGTAATCATTACTACATTTTGCTAGGAAAAAAAGATCATTCATTGTAATGAAAGATTTGGGTATTCATGCCAACTTGAACAAGGAAATTAACAAATACTATTCGCAAAAAAACAAACATCCTGTTTGCGTGACCATAGCCAACATAGTTACCTGCTCACATTAAAGCTCAAGGTCATGTGTGTCAAATGTGTGTCTGCTGAGTGGAACTCATCGAGAGCAGCTGCGGTAAAGGTCTTCACGGGTGACACTAACAAGAGGATTTCAGTGTAGAGTTTCAGTCTCCCATGTCTAAAACACTTGGTGTGTCGGACACATTCTCCATAATTATCCGTTTATGGCTTCTTTTCTTTTTCCCCCCTCTCTCTTTACATCTACTATAAGATGACGGTTCCTTACACTAAAAAAGGTAAAATTACACTGCAAGCATCTGCATGCCTGCGCAATGCATCTCTTTCCATCTTGTCACATTCACACACACATAAACACGCAGACTGTGTCTATAATTAGAAGAAAGGTCTCCCTGAGGCATTTAATAATTTCCTGTGCAACAAATCAGACAAAGAGGAAGACACGCACAAGCCCCCCCACAAACAGTCCGGAGAACTTCCTTCAGCGGTGCCTCTGGAGGTCAGGAGCCTCTCTCGGGCCTAAACCTCTCACTCTGTCCCATTCCCACAGCCCCGGCTTCGGCTATGGCTGGGATTGCGGTTTTATCAGGTCAGGGTCTACGGACGATGAGATCCCAAACTGAAGACTTATTTCCCAATTCTGGCAACGTGCAAGAAACCGTACTATTTCTCTGAAATAACTCAATGAAAAGTTTATTGGTCAACCAAAAATGAAAATACGGTCATTTCCTTAAAGACACAATATGTAAGATTTTTGTTATTAAATATCCAAAAACCACTTGCAAGTTGTTATATATTTCATGCAGTTGTGTACTTACGTTACCTCAAAAGTTCTGTAGGATTTGTAAATTTAAAGAAATTCCAGTTTTAAATAATGAACCGTCCCTGTTCCTTGTTATCAATGACGCAATAGCCGTGCTATCCTCGGTTTCCGCCTGTGAATACTATGGCAGCACACATGGGCAAATGCGGAAGTAGTAGTTATTTGTGCATTTTGATATCATGGATTACACTCTCCACAATTCCAAAAAAAGGTAGATGTATACAAACTGAGGCAAGAAGATATTGGAACAAATAAACAAGGACAAATATTGGCGTGACGTTTCCGAAATGGAGAGAGCTTTCTCGAAAACCTCGGACTGGACAGAGACTCCTCTCTCGCGTGTGTTTTAATAGACAGGTAAGCAAATATGTATTATTCATTGTGCAAGTAATAGTCATGTACAGGTGGTTAGGTGATTAAACAGATATAAACGAGGTTTTCATCCGTGAACATGATTTGTGAAAACGACATATCCCAGTGTTCAACGCTCTGTCATTGCGTCATCGAACTTCGCCTCTGTTATTGTTTTGAAAATGCGATCTCTAGTGGTCGAAAACGTCCATATTGTGCCTTTAAGCCCCAAAAAAGAAGAAAAAAAAAAGAGCAATAATAAAAACATGTTGCTGGAGACATGCTTCCTAAAAATGCAAATTCATGAGACGCTTTTGGAGCAGTAGAAACAGTGGCCGCCACAAATAAATCAGTGTATAGGTAAAACTGATCCTGTATACTGAAATAGCGGATATGTGTTTAAAAATCATATCATTGTTACTGAAAAAAAAATTATATTGTGATACATTTTGATTTGTAATTATTGTCCACCTTTAAGCAATAAGGTGTGAGACTATCAACATTCAGTGTGATATTTCAAACACCAGGCCCATGACATCACTGTCTTCATTTCCAATGGGATTCAGCAATCAGCTGGCAACTTCCTGTCTGTCACCCTCAGCTGTTCTCTTAATAAAACACAGTGCAAAGAGCCAGCCATCAGCGGGACAGCTGATAACAGCCATTACAAAAGCAAAAAAGATACAGTACAGATCCAAAGGGGATAGTTGCTCTTCTCAAAGGGTCCTTTTCCAGAATGATAAGAGGAAGGAGACATCTCTCTATCTCTCTACTTTAATAGACAAAATCACCCAAAGTCACTCATTCATTGCTCTCATCACAGCTGTAGCTGTCGGCTGAAGGTTTTGAAGATTTTCATCAAAGATTTTTTTGGAGGGGGGGGGTGGTCATGGCGATTGTTTAGTCTGAACCAGCATGCTTTCCACAAGAGTCAAGACATGTTTCTGGTTTTAACCAATCATATGACAGTATGAAGTACTGAACCCAACCCTGTATCCCACTAAGACTATATAAAATGGTTGCTCAAAAGCTGAATGAAGAATTTACCCCAATGTAAACATTGCTTTTTTTGTTTTTTTAAGGTTCACAAAGCTACAGCTATAACGGTTGTTACAGAGCATGTCACATTAAAATATTTACGATGGCCGCCAATTTAGCTTTATGACCAAAAAAGATGTTTTTGGTGGCAGAATGTTGGCCAAAACTGTACAATGTGCAACTGGCTTTTGACTACATCGTTTCCTGTGACAGATGGGTTTGGCTTTGGCTCATCCGTGCACAAACTCAGAGGAAACTGAATGTGAAAATGTAGATTAAATGGTCAAAATTAAAATATTTAAAATATAAAAAAAATGGCAAGAAGCTTTTTGTTTTCTCATTTGTTTGGGAGTTTTGTTTTCTCCCATTCATTTTTCTATGAGTGGTCACTCTCTTCCTCCTCCTCATACTGTCTTTGGCTGTGTGAAGGCTCAGGAGAGTATGCTAAGCATGCTAATGAGCACAAACTTGAAAATGCTGTTTGCTGCCAGGCAGAACGTCAAGCACATGCTATACTAGCAAACTCTGAGGACAAAAAAAGAATGGAAGTAAGTCAGGTTAGCTCAGTCTGCTGGGACTAAATTTGGCCCTGAAAACTAACTGAAAGTAGACGGCCACAAGACAGCTGCTACAGCTAAAACAAGGCTGTAGGAAAGCACAGGGAAAGTATCCAGACTCTCAGGATAGAAAATGGCAAAGGCAGGCAAAGTATGACATGACTGATCCTACTTTCTTAAAGTATGATTGTTCCACAACATGAACAATAGTTTTTACAATCAGCTCCAGTAGACACATTCTTTTCAACTTTGCAATGTCTTGAATTGCAAATTACATCCTTCAGCAAGAGACTTCCTGTTTCGCTGGCAGCAGAAAGATACAGCTGAAACAAGATATTATTTGGTGGCATCTGGGAAGCAGTCAACACTGTAATATATTGTTCTTACTCTGCATATTTTCAATGGACAACAAGGAAAAAACCCTTCCAGACTGAATAGTGTAATGACAGAAGAGAGGAGCTTCAGCAGACCCTGAATGTTAATTACTAACCTCTGACGCTATCATCTGACAGTTACAAGATCCTTAACACTACCGGTGCCTCGTCTCTGCTTATCAGAGAACAAGCTGATAGGAACAAAAGGCCAACTTCTTCTCACACCAAATCATGTCAATGAAGCATCATTTCTGACTTTATAAGGAAAGCGTCCAGCAGTGTTTAAAATGGGCAGATAAATTAGCCAGTGTAATATACTACCAAAAAGCTAAGCAAATTATTTGCCAGTTTAACAATGTAATTTATTAGACATGACAAAAATACAGCATTTCAGCTCTAGCATTACACACAGGTGTTTAATTATGTAGTGTTTAAATATTTGTTTCTGCCGAAACTCAGCATTTTCTAAGGTCAAAATGGCATGTTGTACAAAGCCCTTAAATCCATCTTGAACCCATCCATATTACTATGAGAGAGAAGGACTACAGAGAGCTGAACCTCATTTCCACATGATGAGTGATTGCTGATATCAACAGTATCAAAATGACATATAGGAGCAAATAGAAAAACCTGGCTTTTGGATTCATCAATTACAAACAACTAGGGCTTTTCTGCAAAAGCAATTAAATCCATACCGCACATCACCAATACTGCTCTGTGATCCTCTGGTGAAAAAAGGAGGGTGTTTTGGAATTAAACGGGGTCAGAAGTCAATGACGCGCCAGTGAGACAGGGAGTATGGGCGTAGGGGTACAAGTCAAGAGTGCCCTGAGGGCACCACAACCTGTAGTATGGCACGTTTCAGCATGCAGACAATCTGATCCAAAGGCAATGACTAAATTAAATCTCACGGGTCACACGACGGTCAGTGACATTCCTGAGTGGACACATCCCTAAGTGTAGGTAATGCATAACTGGAACATATACCTAGTTAATTTCACAACAGAAAGGATTAATCATGCACAAGAGATACAGCATCAGTGAAAGTTCAGAAACACCTGTAAAAACATGCAGAAAACATGACGTTATAAAGAAAGCAAATGTAATCAAAACTTCTGTACCAAGGGTCCAAAATTAACTTTCTTGCCAATAATCAATTAATTAGGAAGATTTACCAGCCAAAAATGTTTCTCAATGGCTATGAAATTTTATTTGGCATATTCTATTTTTCATTTTTATATTAAATCTACTAAATAAAAATATCTTAAAATAAAAAAAAATTAAAAAGAAAGGTACATAGAAAAATATTTACATATAAAATGTAAGTTTTATTTTCATTAGTGCTGTCAAACGATCAAGATTAATAACATTTAAAATGTGAAAATGTATTTCTTTACATAATGTGTGTACTGTGTATATTTATTATGCATACATAAATGCACATGCATGTATATATTTAGGAAAAAGGTTAAAAAAATGTTTATATTTATATATGATATAATGTATAGTAATATAAATATTACTGTAAATATTTGTAAAATATATGCTGTATGTGTGTGTCTTTACACACATACACACACAAACACACAGTAAACACACATATATTATGCAAACAAAAACTTTTACTTTGGATGCATTTAATTACAATTAATCATTCAACAGCACTATTTTGTGTGCATTATAAATAATAAATAAGCATATTTTTGACAAACAGCACAGGTCATGGTCCCCATTAAAAAAAATTTCAGACAGGTCAAATTATGTTTCTCAAATTGTGTTTTGGTGACATTTGGTGAATATTTGACAAATTTACAAAATCTTAAAGAAAAGAAACCATGTTGTTGTGATGCTTACTTTGGAAGCCAGTTTTGGTCTTTGATTTGAAATACTCAATCACATCAATAAAAGTCAGATTAGCATTCTTATAATTTGATAATTTTGATCATATATTATATAAAAATTACCATCCAGTGAAAGCCGAGTAAAACTGGAGTCAGCCGCCAGCCATATTTGGCGCTAGGTGGGTATTAGTTTATAATCCTGTTTGCGTTAACATCTCCAACTCAAAAACTTTCGAGCTTCTCGCACTTCCCCTCCCTCGGGACAACAGCGAAGGATAGACACAACGCCCTGGTGACATCCATTGATGCTGAAGAAACGGTGCTCTAATTTGCCACCTGCCCCCCCTTCAAGCCGCTCTCGGCCCTTCAATTTACTCCCAACGGCAGGAATGTTAAGTTTCAACTTCAAAGTAAACAGTGATGAATGGACTACAAACACAGGCCGTGGTTAAGCTTTTAGAGTGTAAATTTGGTGTTTAACATCTCATCCAGATGAAGACTTCTCTAAGACGGGGCAATGAAGTTGAGAGTAAGTTCTAATTAAGAATATTCAGTTTGAAAAAGAAAGCCAGGAAGAGAAGAAAGAGGGGATGGAGGGAAGTGAGAGAGAAAAAACAAGCAGACTGAAAGGTGGGGGGTGTATGAACAGACAAGTAGGAATAACCAAACAAAAAGACTAATCCAGTTACTGGATAACCCTTCCCCCATGTAAAGAAAAGAAGACAAAGGGGTTTTGTGAAGTAGAACTTGAAGAGGGTGGGTTAGAGATAGAGGGGGAGCACTGGCCCATGCCTCAGATCTAAAGATAGGACCCTGACATCCACTCACACGCACACACGGCTGAGGCTTCTCCGGTGGGACGGTGCTTCATTCAAGAGGCTTAAGCAGAGAGCAGCCATTCAAGACATTCCTTAAGCGGCTATACCTTTTTACTTTAATAAGCTCCTTGGTGGCGCTCCCTTCATCCTTACTGCCCTCAAATACGCTGAAGACAAGTCTGTACGGTTTTATGAGTGTAGAAGAAACTATGTACAAAAAGAGAGAGTTCAGTGGTTGTTTTAAGATAAAAAATAATCTTTGATATTCAGGCAGTCATAGACAAAGGAGCACAGTGAAGTACATTGGCTTTCAAGATTCTACGATTATACATAATAAATATTTCTAGACAGACAACGAGGAACTGGACTGAATGTGTGTATGTGCATAATAAATCTTATTATGCATGTAAATAAGAGCAGATCTGACAATTTTGTGCTGTCAAACAATTATTTGCATCCAAAATCAAAGTTTTTGCTTACATAATTTAAGATATTTTATGTATATATAAATACACATGCATGCTTGCATGCATATATTTAAGAAAAATGTCATATATTATATTACAATATATTTTGGATGTGATTAATCGTTTGACAGCATGAATATATAAATATATATATAAATATAATAAAATAATATTAAAATTAATATGATCTAACAAGAAATAATGTATTTCTTTACCCTGAAATTAACTTCATAGAATAAAATCAAGTCCATATCACATAGCAACAGTTGTGTTTATAGGAAGTTGAGTTTAGGGTTAAAAAAAAAAAAAAATTACAGATGAAAATGAAGCAAAGATTGATTATAAAACAATACAGAGAATGTGATCATATGAACATACTCATGAAGAGTAATGCATCATGTCTCTTTCAAAAACAAGAACAAAAAAAAGTAGCACTCCACATCAGCCCTGTAACTAGCATTCTGGCTAATTACCCAACACAAAGGCAGGAGGAATGTCACAACAGAGTGCAGAATTTGCTTTGTTATTCCTCAGGAGGAGATCGTGTTTGGACAGGGGAGACAAAAGGAAGTGACTGCTGAGACTCCGATTACAATCGTGGCTCAATGTTTTTCTGGGTGCCGGAAACCATACTGACCTTTGGTCAACAGAGTGAGTGTGTGTGAGATCTTTAGAAGACCTGCTTTAAAAAACAAGGTCAGAAATCCTTTAAAAATTGGTTGTATTTTATTTGAATATACTACACCAACGGGGTCACCTTTACTAGCTCTTAACATTAATGGCTGTGTAAACAACAGCTAAATGAAGTTGGATGTGATGTAATATATTACTGATTCATGGGTTGGAATCAGAGGCCTTTCCTTAAACAGGAGAGACGCCAGGCCTCCACCTGTCTGACTCTATAATGTGACTTGTATTCTGTCGTAACCTATTTCTGGATGCATAAAACTTACTTTGACAGATAAGTGTTGCTAAACAAAAAGATGTTTTGATGAATGAGTTTTATGCAAGGTTGGCATGACAAATAATCTAAAAGGAATGTGTTAAGGAACTGTCTAAAAGCTGATACATGACTCATGCAATGAAACTGCAGGATCATGAAATAGTCTGGAAATCCAGTCTACATCGAAGGAGAAAAAAAAGTGGTAAGCCACATAAAACCAGTAGGAAAAATACACATTTCATAGCTGTATTTTTTATCTGACCTTGAAAAATAAATGAAAACTATCGTTCAAAACAACACAGTCTTACTTCAACTTTTGACGCTTGGTCAAAACCCTTTTGCGTCGCTTTTTGAAGCTCAAGGTACCCCTTTTTAGTCACTTTTCGACATGAGGGGTCCTCCATTGTTTTAAATAGGAAACCCTTAGCGTACATTGGGTAAAAACAATAGCATTAATGGTGCTCCAATAAAAGTAAAAAATATATATAATAAATTTATATATGCGTGCAAACCATTACATTAAGCAAAACAACTGAAAGCAATGGAGGACCCTTCACATCGAAAAGCGACTAAAAAGGGTCTTGGCCAAACTTCAAAATGTGACGAGCTGGAGTGAGACTGTGTTGTTAAAAAAAAGCCAAATAGTTAAAGAGTAAAACAATAAACTCTGTCGTGGTTTGACAAGTGATTCTTTTTCTCTCGCTGAATAATCTGTCAGAAGATCAGTTGTTTAATATTCTGTCAAAAAGGGTTGAGTTTATCTTTCCAGGCACTTCAGAAAAACATAACACAGAAAACCATAGGATCCAAGGTACGATGGACTAAAACAACTATTTGCCCATTCACAAGAGGAAAAAAAGCATTAGCGTGTTGTTTCAAGAACATGATATTTTCCCCAAAACAAGATGCTAATGGAAGCCAGATTTAACAATGGAGAGTTTGTACAGTGAATTTCCTACTATATTAATATTGTATTGAACATTTAGCCAATTTTAACATTAGTTCAGCATTAATGCATTTACTGAGGTACTTAGCTTGGGAATGAACTTTGCATTAATTAGGCACTTCTGAAAGTAGGAAAAATATAGACTACTGTATCAACATGCCCAAGTCAAGATTATACATTAGGCATTACCACAGATCATCAAGTATTAGCTGATTTAAATTAGAAAAATAAAAACACAGCTAAAAATCATATCTAGATGTGTATTGACAGGCACAGTCTTAACACTGATTACAACCAGGGAAAAAAAAAACATCAAAAAAGTCAACAAGCCAGCATCCCAGTTTGTTGATTAGGTTTTGCTTAAATTTGCACACCTGGATTTTTGCCATTTACCCCAATTTCACTGCACCAGTGGTATTCATTCATGGAATAATCAGGTATATTAAATCTTACGTTGTTATTCATGTCTTACACACTCCCAGTATGTAACAAATCAACTTTTTCTGAACATTTTTATGATACATTATTGTAGCATGCAATTGAAAAGGTTTGTCTCTAAACCCAGGAAGCAAGGTTGTTCACTCTCCCAATTGTAAACCTCATATTTTTCTCTACTTTCAAATCATGCTTCACTGTAAAAGCATGTGCTATCACCTATGCTCGAGGGAGGGTATTTTCATAAAGTATGAACCAGCTGTGTAGCGTACACTGCCAGCTCTTTTAACCATCCGCTCTGAGAGAGCATGATGTGCTGGAAGAAATAATGAGGAATAATAGATACACTGAATTTTTCCCATTGTGTTGGGACAACACTCCTGTTCCCATCTGGCTTGTGAAGTTCTGTTTATGTGTGAAAACAGCTGTATTTGGCAACTGACAATCTGCAAGGAAGCCGAGAGATCGGATTCACACTTCAGTACTTGGATGCAATGCTTTGAAGCTTCAGAAAAACTCTTTGTTGGAAAATAACAGAGCGAAGGGCCTGACATCGGATATGTTTTGAAAAGCATGTTTTAAGTTGAGATGTCAGTAAAAAAAAAAAAAAGCTGCTTTATGACCTTTTGTGGAAAAGTTGAAAAATGTCTAATCTTGAATGAAAGACTTGTGACTTATAAATAATTTTAAAATGCAGTGATGTGCAAAATGCCACTCAATGGCAGAATTGTGTATATTATATATAAGTGTGTATGTATATATGGCTTATTTTAAAGCCTAATTTAAAAACAAAATGCATAAAAAAAATAGGCTGCTAATACAAGCACATTTACAAGGCCTTCCAGGCTAAATGCCAGATGAACTGGTTGACCTATATCTCACATATCAGGTCATATCAGAGCACTCACATTATTATGCTGGCATCATCTTAAAGGCCATTAGCTGAACAGCTTGTGTTTATTGGAGTCTTTTCCTGCGTATGATAGCACTCTGCGAATGACAGATTCGGAACTTAACCAACACACGGTCTTATTCCACTCGTGCATTAACACAGGTTTGAGCCATCACAATTACAGCATGAACTACATTTCCCTTACAAGTCTAGACTCCAGTTCAAATGAAGGGGCAAAACAATGAGGAATAACACTGTATGATTGATTTTGACAATCTAGTGCTGACACAAAAGAAACAAAGTGTTCTGTAAACATATGCTATCATAAAATTGGAGGTTAATGCATGTTGTCACCAGTGAAGCCTTTAATAGGGTGTCCAATTTGAACCTTGCCTACATACTCAATCAAAGACATTTGAGAAGAGACAAATCCAAAGCTGAACGCTGCTTACAGGTGGAGCCGAGAGCATTGAGTGCACAAAGCCTTAAGGTATTGAAAGACCAAGGACAAATAAGGTATATCCAGTGTGTGTGTGTGTGTGTGTGTGTAAAAAGGTGAGAACAATGTTCAGGGAGGCCAACTGTGGAAAATATAAATTCTTTCTTGAATGCACACATCAAATCAACAAGAGTGTAATTACTCATTCAGCTCTGTATAGGAAAAACAAACAAAAGTAGTGTACACGCAAACTTTTCATTGGTATGCAAAATATCTATATATTCTATATGCAATATATTCATACTGAAATAATGATGTGATACTTAAATTCACTTTAATAGGTTTTTTTTCACATTTATTTAGACTAACTAGTACAGAATTTTAATATTAGCCACTACATTAAATCACGAAATTAATCATATTAATACATTAAAAAAAAGATGAAATTACATTTACAATTTAATTTTCAGCTCCAATGAAGATTGGAGCTGAAATATCTCTAATTTACAGAATTCAGAAACATATTCTCCAATACTTTAAAGGATCTTCCTTAAACATTTGGGAAATTCTCTATAAAAAAAAAGAATAACCCTTAGGCTAAATATTTCTCAAGCACCCAAATCAGAAAGAAGAGCAGCACAGTGACATGTCGAAATCACCCATCACACAGATAGGCTTATTTATGCCAAACTAGCGTTAAATCTCAAGAGCTTAACTTTTAACGGGGTCCAGTCATTTGTTACGAGCACTAATCAGTGATGGCAAGAGCAGCAAACAGTGGCCCCCGAGGGCTCATTCCACTATTTCACAGTCAAACGGGCCCAAAGGACAACACTCTCCTAAATGACACCTTAACCACAGCTCCCCATCTGATGGCTCCTATCGCTGGCACCACAGACCCAGTGTGGGCTCTTTCATTACACGTTTGCACAATCTGGAAAGGACTAGTTGCTCACAATGGCTTTATCACCAGGAAATGAGGGAGATTCTGCACTTTGTCCACCTTGGGTGGTCCGAAGCTCAAATCTTGCCCCTGGCTGTACAATTACAGCCACCAAATAGTCCAAGTCATTGCTTTCTAAGAGTGGTGGCATTGCAAAAGTGTGGAAACAACAAATTAGCTTGGATTACGTTTGCTATTGTGATGCAAATCCAAACTATTTCAATATCAACTGCCAATTTTCGTCTCTAAGGAGAAAAGCAGCAACGGACCCGATGACAACTGGAGTAAAACAAAATCGTGCAGTTACATGAACAGCTCGACTACAAAGCTTTCATAAACACAAGTTTCCCACACTGAGATCATACCTTCCAGAGAATAACAATAGGTTCGAACCAGATAGCATGCTCTTCTTTCCAACCCCCTACAGTCAGATTGGTATAATTTGGACCATCTGGTCCCCCTTCAGAAATGACAAGTTCTTTGATGGAGTTTGAGGGGGAAAAAAGGGATGAGAGACGAGGACCCCAGAGCCCAGGAAACATTCGGCTGTTCAGTTTCCCACACTGCGACCACTCGTCATCTCCTCTCTTATGAGAAACCAAGAGAGAGGATGAGACAGGAAAGAGACAAAGAGAGGAGGAAAACAAGAACTGAAAGCAACTTCATCTCTCAAGAATTTGGGTCTTGTCAAGTAAACCAAGGTCAAACTTCTTAACATACTGTAAATGCCCATTAGCTCCAAGTAAAACAAGTTCTTCTTGACACATAAATAACCGTCTGTCCGAATCTTAAAGGAAGGCAATATAAAAAAAGGCCACATTGTGTTCTGAAGAGTGTGCGGCAGAATTTTCCCAGATTTAAACAATTTAGAGGCAGATGTTCGACCGGCCCTTTTCCATGAAAACAGAAGTGAAAACAAGGACAGCTCCTGATAAATGCACAAGGACAGCATATGATTTCAGCGGCGTTACAAACTCAAAACAGGAGAAAAATGAGCTCTTTCATTTTAACAGTTTAGCATTTAAGTATGAAATTGAAGATGACACAGGCATTGAAAACAATATGATGCAGAGTAAAATGCAAGGCACGGACGAACAGTTTGCAGTAAACACTGCAGATTTCTTCTTTCAGTCAAAGAGGGAGGAAATAGGGCACGATAAGGGCCATTCACAAGCTCAAGTTAATGAATCACTCACTGCTGCAGTTTATCAGATGAAAGGAAATTCTCACCCTCCACAAATGCTCCCTAGAGTCTTCTGGAAAAAAACTTTATCTCAAATGCACTTTGCAAATTTAAGAAGTTGGAAGTAATGGAGTAGTAGAATGAAGAGCTTTTTTGCTGTGTTCTTCTATCAATGCAAACAATACACCACAAACATTTCAAAGGTATAATTCCAGATACATTCCATATAAATACAGTCGCATTTAAAGAAAGACATCTGTTAATCTACTTAAATATCTGCACAGCAGTCAATCAAAAGAATTTACAAAATTATATATATATATTTTGAATGTACTTGTGAGTTAGCTGTTTGAGGTTTTGTCAGTGAAGCCATCACGTGACCATCACGTGCGTGATTTCACATTCCATATCGGCCGCTGATTCTTGTGCATTCCTACATTATATGTACTTGACAAGGGTGTACAAGTAAATATTTAATGGCTAACTAAAAAAAGCCTATGTTTTAGGCAATAAGTATAACATCAATGCCTCATTATGGAAAAACAACCTCCTATCTCGAGAAATATAAATTGGCACAGTATAGCTAAATTCATGTTTGCAATCCCTCTGGGCTGTGTCTGACAAGTATACCAATTTAAAAAAAGGCAGCATCAACAATTTTCCATTAACCTGACCATTCTAACCACCAACATTATATCTATTTGCCTGTACAAGTTCAGATGCATATGTCTGCAAGTCTTTATTAGCCGGTGTCTGGCTGATGATTCACATTTCTGTCTCACAACATTCTTGAAACATGACAGGCCAGCCAGAACTGGTTAGTAATAGGGATGCAGCGATTAACCGGTTTTGCTATTAACCGTGATTTAACTCGTCTCGGTTAATTAACAGTAAAGGTTCCACTACACCGAGTTTTTCTGTTACACAGAGCGGGACTGTTGCAGCTTGTGCAAAACTAAAACAAAGTTAAACTAGCGGTGCACCAGTTGTCTACTTGAATGAAGTATTCGGTCGATCGATCGAGAGAGAGGTGACAGTTGCATGTGTGAATTAGTCTATCCTACCTATGGATGACAGTTGATTATAATAATATTTTAGTTCATTTCCATCATTAGTAACAGTTTCCCCTGTGGGTTAAATAAAGTTAATATTAGTCGTATGTTAATAATACTTCAGAAACTTTTGTTTACCATCCCTGTTGTAGTATTAATCATAAGTAAAAACCATGGTAAACCAATTTTTCGCCATGTCTAAAATCTCTACCCCTGGTCCAAAAGAAATGTAAAGAATGTAAAAACTGAAACCATTAAATTCTTTAGTGATCTATTTCTATTTGTTATTTTCAAAAGATAAATACGGCCATGGATGTTTACAGAGCAGAGGTCACTTTTTTAAATTCCAATGTGAGAGATGGTCTTCTGTTTATTATTATTATTTTGTGCTGTATTAATGGTTACTGTGTTACTTCTGTTTTAAAAGCCAGTGATAAATAACACTTTAATATCTAAATAGTGTTCATGTGATTTCATACATTAGCAATGTTATGAAATGAATAAATGCATAATAATAGTCATAATCGTAAAACCGTGATTATTCTTCAGACTATAATCGTACAAACAAAATCTACAATCGTTGCATCCCTTGTTAATAAAGAACAAGTGTGGGACATTCAGAAATGTTCAGTAGTAAATCTACTCTCCTCATCTCTTCTCGCCCCCCCGAATCTGCTAGGCCAGGCCAAATCTCCACGCTCTCCCAGGACTCAGCAGTGTCAAGTTAAGACATGCCTGCTTCCGCCTCGACCATCCCAACGAAGGCAGAATAAACATGAAAGCCATCAAAGGCAGAGAACATAAAATAAAAGCTTATGGCTGGAACTCAGACTACTTGTGGGTTCCCACCTACAGAGTCACTTTGGGAAAAAAAAAATCATGGAAGAAAAACAACAAATCAACAATTGTGCCTTCAGTTCTCAGTGTGGTGCATAAAAAGAGATAAGTGTCCACTTCAACCCATCAAAACTATGCATTTGTGAGAAAATTAAGTACTGCATAAAAACACTGGCAAATTGGTTAAAATGCAAATTATGATATACACTCTTAAAAATAAAGGTGCGTAGAAGGTTCTTCACAACGATGCCATAGAAGAACCAATTTTGGCTCAAAAAAGAAGCATTCAGTCAAAGGTTCTTTAAAGAACCCTCTCTTTCTTACCTTTTTAGGATCTGAAGAACCTTCTTTAACCACAAAGAACCTTTGCACCTTTATTTTAAGACTGTAAATGTATAATTTACATTAACTTATAAATACTAGGATAGAAACATCAAATAAATTAAAAATAAAAATGTGGCTCAACAAATTAGTCAATTTCATTGAAGGTGCATAATCAAGACAAAAAGCATCAAATATTATTTGACTGTCAGTGTCACACTTTTTAATGACATGATTCAAACGCAAAATGCCTTAATCAACAAGAGCAGCTAAAGTGAATTAGAAGAAAAGGTGTCTGACTGAAAAGGCCCGTTGTAGACCATGTGCTAACAAATGGCTGCTAATTAGCCAAGTGTATGATAGGAACATTAAAAGCCAAATCGCTTCCTCTTCTATTATCTAAATGCAAATGTCTTATTGACACCCTGATTACAGCTCATTAGACATGCTTATTACTTGCATTTGGGTATATGCCTACTGACACAGCTGAATCTACTTGGGAACGAAAAGTTACAGAGGTCACAGCTCGCTGAGAGTCTACTAATTGGTTACGTTACTGCTTTTTTCCCACAGGCAGAAGAACCTCCTCCTGCAACCCAATCGTTCTGCTTACGTTGGAAGAAATTCAATGATTTGCGTAATGTGTACAACTTCACCGCCCAATAGAGCGGTCGCTCAATGCCAGATCTAACAGAGGGTCTGTATCGCTGCCTAAAAAAGTGATTCTGAACCCAAGGATGCATCTTTTATGCTCTTCTTAGATAAGGCTTCTCCATGATGGCCCCCAGAAACAGTAATGTTTAAGCTGTATTTAATAGGTTACGATTCTTCCTAAATGACATCTAGTGTATGATAACAATACAATACAACAAAAAGTTGAACAACGATGATTAGAAACATGCAGATTTATTATTCCCTAAAGCTAGGAAATGTGAGTGATGACTGAGCTATGACTCGCTATAATGCAGAAAACTGGAATTTACAGATGCTTTTTAGTTTATAAGCTATTTACGAGTTTATTACTACTTTCTAGTAAGATTAATAGTGGTCTAACAAATGGAATACATACTTGCAAGTTACAGCTATCAACAGAAAGTGATCCATTGTGAATAGCAACTAGTATGACTACAATGAAAAGTAACTAGTTATGGTGGAATCAGTGGTAACAGCTATTGGTTAATACTCAAAAGTGAAATTAATATCAGAATAACAGATCTCTATAGATTTCAATAAAAAATGCAATGTGTTATCAGTTACAGTGAAATAGTTAAGTAGCAGATAAGTTATAGTATGCAACGAATACATACCGGTGACTACTTTTAATGAATAGCTACTAAAGAAACTGGGATGCGAACTTTAACTTTAAAAAGTACTAAATCTACTTGTCACAACTTTTATTCAGGAAACCAAAAACAAGTTTTTCGTGACTCTGACACGCAATTTGATGAGAATACCAGAGAAAGCTGCTTACCCAGGTGAAGGGTCAGGTTGATGGAGTTTGGGTACTGGATGCCCGCTAACATAGTCTGACTTTGCCACCAGGTGGTATCCGCTTGGTTGTTGTAATCGGTGAGATAAACAGCGCCGTGGTGGTGCCTGGGGTCTCCGGCGTCGCAAATGTGGCATGATTTTGTGACTCCCGTTACCCCGGTCTGTACACAGTATTCTTCAGGCGGCGAACCGCAAGTGTTGGTGGCCACTACGGTAACATTGAAAGCGGCGTTAACAAACTCTGGCATGCAGCGCTGAGGCCGATTGGACTCGTCTATACATTCATCCATCGCTCCGTGACTGCACGCTGCCCACAAAGTCCATAATAACAAACGGCTAAAAAGCGACATTGTGTCCTTTTGTTTGTGCGACCTCAAGTTGCTACCCTCACTGTCTCGATCCCTTAAATCCTCGCAGTCTTTAAAAAAAAATGCGGTAACTCGCCAGCTACCGAGTTTGTGGTTTTATAAATAAACTCATGCGGAAAATGGAGGTAGTCGCTTCACCTCCAAAAAGCGATAGTTGTTGCTTACTCTCCTCGCGACTTCTCTCTTGCAAACCTTCACTTTATTACTGCTTTGTAACCACCGCCATGGGAAAAAAAGTTTTGGAGAAAAGGAACTATATCCGACTACACCCTGGCAGCTAACTAGTGCGCAAGTCAAAGTACTTCCAAAAAAAAAAAATCCCTACGTCTACTTCCGCCTGAAGGATGCTTTGATGGACCGCCGACCCGCTAAACAAGGTCCAAATGGACAGGGGAGGCATGAGTGGGCGTGGCTTTGCGCTTTCCCAATTGGTCAGTTTCCCAGTCAGCTCCAGGAGTGGGTGGGGCCAGAATTTCATACCTCACAGATTCTCAACAGAGCGGAGAACTGACCACTGTTAACTATCCGTAAATAGATAAACAAATATGTGTTAGGCTAGTCCTTTGCTTGATTCGCCATCAGAAAATCCCAGAAACAATCTAACTCTTAAATAGCTGTTCACATGCAGGCAGGCAGTTAAGTAAGTTAAGTTTTATTCATTTCAAAAAACTTTTATTTATCTTGTGGTATATCTTCAAAGAGACGTACTTTCTGGATGAATCCTCCGTGCTATTATTAACTAGGAGATGATAGCTGTTGCTTGCTGTGAGCAGTGGGGTCAAAGAGCAAGGTTATATATACCTCTACCAGGCAAGGGTGTATCCGAAAACTTTAAATAGCTGAGTGTTACGTTTTGTGGGCTGTTTACTAATATTTTACTAGCATTGTTTCCAAGATGTACTGAGAACCGTCCTAATGTTCGTACCACACTTTGATCTATAATTTTTTAGATTAATCCATAAACACACACTTCAGCAAAAACTAAAAAAAAAAATCGGTGCACTTATATATTTAATCTTACCTTTAAAATCAAGTGTGTTAGGCCTTTATCTTACCTCAAAATGAACATTTTAATTTTTTTGTGCAGCTAATACTCTAAGGCTTCATAGAACTAATTAACTAGTAATAAAAAATAAATAACCACAGTTACAATTCCGGTTCTTTCTTTCTTTAAAATGACAAAATCATGTATGTTATATATATAGGCTACCTCAAAATTTACTTTATCCAAAAGAAAACAAAAAAGATCCTAACCACTAGGCAAATTCAAAGACTTCAGAGAACTAACTACTAATAAAATAATTAAAAATAACAAATAGCTTGCTCGGTGTATTGATTAGAAAGTGAGAGCTGGAGCGCTGAATGATCTAAAAAAGTGTCATTGATAAGAATTATAGCAGATACTGTATCTGGTGCTACTCTAAATGTGTCCATTGAGCATCTCAGATAGGCAGCAAGCAGAATCATCATCAGATCTAGTCATCAGACCAGATGCATTCCTTTAGATAACGCTGTTACGATTGAATCAAATTGTGATTAAAGAACAAAGTGTTTAACAAGACAATCAATCATCACCCACCGTGGAGATTAATTGGTTAAATAGCTCTCTAAATATAATAGAATTGCTTTGTTTAAAAGAAATGGGCCTAAATGTCCCTTAACAAAAATTACAATAAAGCCTATGAAATGCTAAAAAGCAAAGATATGCTTATACATTTTTGAGCTAAAAATCTAAAAGATCTAGCAGTACTAAAAAAACTCTGACCTTGCCATCGAGTCAGCTCTGTATTAGACTTCTGTCTATCCATCAGTCACCTAGTCTTACTACATCCAGGACAGGGGAAATGAGGGCTAGATTTATCCCTGTATGTCAAAATGAGAAATGAGCATCAACACTTTGTCAAATATTCCTTCCTGTCCCCTACATTGCTGCACCAAGCTCAGGCATGCCTAGGATCTGCATTGTCTCAATTCTACTTTCAAACTTTAAACACATTCATCAGCAATTGTTCTACAAGAGGTATGCAGACTGTCATCTTACCCAGAGGTTATGACTATATTCTCCTGGGATATTTCACACATTCTCTGGAATTACACCGGATTTGATTTTTTGAGTAAATCAGATGCTAGTGATGCTGTATAAAAAAATATTAAAGTAAAAAGTCAAGGAGTTGAGTTTAAGTGTGTCCAGAATTTGCTATATTTGCAATTACATGCTGAAGCACACATATATTTGAGTTTATATTAGTTTATTAGGGATTAATAATAATAATAATAAAAAAGCAAAGCAATTAAATACTTTTTAAACTATAAGCATCCATGGACTCTCCAATCAAATATAAGCATACTCTGATGCTGGTTTAAAGCGCCCTCTATCGGTAACCATTAACAAAGAAACACGTTAAGTGTCAGATATGAAGTAATCATCTAAATTAATTATGTAGGTTAAGAATGTACTAGTCTACATTTGAAGTGGATCAATAAAGTTAATCAAAATTGTCCTAAGACAAGAACGCATTATTGGTTTAGGTTTTATTACAACTTTGATGAAAGGTTTTGATCCACTTCAAATGTTGACTACCGTATATTATAAATATATTTTGCCAGCATTTTATTTATACTCCAAACACAATTACATAAAACTAGAGGTAAATCTAAAGGCTTAAATATTGCTATTATTTAATTATACATGTTAATTGTGGTTTCACGCTTTCTTTAACATTTATGAAAATGTTTAGCTGAGCAAGATTTTTTTGGTAATCAAAGACACAGTCGGTAGCCAAAATAATAATTTATGCTAACTCATATATCACTGTATATCAGTATAAAAAAAAATAAATAAAAAAAAAAGATTTACACTTTTAAAAAGACATGTCAATCAATCAGTCAATCCCTTTTATTTATATAGCGCTTTTAACAATACAGATTGTAGCAAAGCACTGAACATTATCAAATAGGAGAAT
>JAUMHE010000043.1:13242551-13280880 GCA_032359235.1 Enteromius mattozi | reverse complement strand
CCAACTGACACGCTACCACAAAAGATAGAAATAACCCACTTAAAACCATTTTTTGTTGCTGAAAATACTAGTGGCCTTTTGCACAGTACTGTATATCATTGCTAATGTGCCAAATAGATGAAGTCATAATCATAAAACCTGGCCAGCTGGAGCACAAGATGAACTTGATTGTCTGCCCGATCAGACCAATCACCTGACTTGAACCTAAGCTAACCCTTCAACATCTCTGAAACAACCAGCAGATGTTCTGATAGACGACATTCAACTGTAGATGAAAAACATCTGCTAAATGCATAAATCTAAAGGTAAAGAGGCACCTTCAGAAGGAAATAATAGAATACTTCATTATCATTTTGTGTAAATATATCTGAAATTTTGGCAGTCTAACCAAATAATGAGTAAACCGTGAGATAAATGCTCGTTCATCCCATTTTGGATACTGTATTATAGTAGCACAACATCATAAGGATCTTATGCATAGAAAACTGACATACTGTATATATATAGTTTATAGTATGGCAGTACACTATCCTGGGACTCCAGGAGCAGGACTACAAAATATAACAGTAAAAAATGAGTGTGAAATAACCAGAAGTGTTTATTGGAATTACAATGGTTTTTTATCGGCAAAGATAAACACAGTGGTAGCTGAGATCCTCAAAATATATATATATATATCACTCTAAAAGTACAATTTGTGTCTTTGTTTTGAAATATGAAAAAAAAGGTGCAATAATTATCTCACACAATAACACGATCAATCCTTAAATCTACAAATGAACAAGCCCCTCTCATTCCTCATGACACTCACACGATAACGATAGAGCAAAAACAAGAGAGTTGCTTCAACTCCTGAATATCCTGTTCGTAACAACAGTACTACATCTCCACACATCTAGTACCGTTAGCAGTGAAGGCCCCACATTGTGTTCTCAATGCATTGTAAAATTTTAGATGGTGGTTTGTTAGGTTTGTTGTCCTGGAATTTCTTTCGTTTATTGACATAAATGATATAAGAATGAATTTTGCATTACAAAGTACAAAGGTCTTAATGCCACACCTCTGTGCTGAAACAAGGGCACATCACTGACATAAGAGCAGCAGCACTTAGCACAAATTATACATGTCCAAATATTTTCAGTAACAAAAAAAACAAAACATTTTAGATTGTTTTTATCACTTTGTTACTGATACGATAAATAAATAGAAGTTGGCGGTAGCAAAATAGCCACAATTCCATCACATACTGTATAACATGCCAGACAACATAATGAAAACACTAACCTCTTTATCTGAGGTTAATAAAGCTTAAAAAGAAAACAGTTTAAAGAAACTTCCTTAAAAAAGTCCTAAATTATGTTAGCAATAAATACAAAGGGACACCTTATCGGTTGGTATTAAGGATATAGCAGGAATCTAACACAGTTCTCTTCACTTTTTTTCCAGCGCCTTCTGCTCCAGTGCTTTCTGTGCTTCGTGAGGTTTGAGAATGTACTCTCTGTACATCGAATAGATCACCCCTGCAAGCAGACAAAATATTGCATTAAACCACACACTTCTCTGTAAGTCTGGGGATGCATGTGTAAATCTAGCTCACCTAGAGTCATCGCTCCCACCACAAAGCCCTGCGCAGCGACACGCATGTGAATCAGGTGGACGGACATCTTCGTATCTCCTCTGCTCTTCAGTTTGAACAGCCTGTAAGCCACAATGCCAAAGAAGCCAGCCAACCCTTAAGAGACATCACAGCAAGGCATGAAACCGGTGATGTTATATACATGCACAGAAGGGTCTACACCCCTGAGGACATTCTGTGCTCATGTTTGTATTTTAATATAAAGCTATGTGACTCAATAATGAGATACAAACTGAATACTTGAGGGGGTAATGTTTAATGGTTTACCTGCAGGGACAAATGGATTCTCTTTGGCTTTTCTGATAAACTTGGATTCATTGTCTTCGTACTCCATGGCAGTCATTTTGGCTAAAAGGCAATATTGAATAAAGATTAGTTGTCATATATTAAAGTGCCATTCTCTGATTTTTTTTTACACTGGATAAGCATTCTCTATCATACTTTTATTTTGTACTGCTACAGGTTTACACCACGTCAAATAATCAATAAATGGCCTAATATCAGCCAGTTCATCAAACTGGCCAATACATTGGTAAGGTATTAAGTTATTACAGGCACATAGGTTCTAAGAAATTCTGAATTATATACCATATTGTGCTGTAAAGAGTAAGATTTTATTATTACCATTTAAAAAGAATACATCAAGGAAAAGATAAAGGAAATCAATCTAAAGTGATACTAATGTCATGTTATATGAAGGTCAAACGATGCACACAGGTCATTTTATAAAAGACTTCACACAGTTCTTACTTGAAAAAATGTAATAAAATATAAACAGCAGTGAGAATCTTACATCTTATTATCAGCTTTCAATTACAAGATGCCACATTTCCTCAATTACATTAGTCTCTGAGAGCACACAAAACCACTGTCGTTCTTTGTAATTGAAGTATAATATTTGATCACGTTACTAAAACAATCAGATATTAAATTAAGAGTATAACATACCTATTTCGGAAGTTTTTTGAGGTTGTCCTTTCCTGCCGGTTGAGTGCTGGTACGCGTGACCGTCTGCGTGCGCTGGAACAGAGTGATGTAATATGTCATACGTCAAAGTGACGTAGCGATCCGTTTTTACAAAATAAAAGTCTTTTTAAAAACGATTGTCTCGATTAGAACAATGCTTTTTCAGAATATAAATGGTCTGTTTTGTCCCGAAACAAATGATAACAATTGCTTTCAATGTAGAAAAACAACAATAGGTGATGATTAACATAGAAGTATGAAATACATTTTCATTTGAAATTTTACTTTGAAGAAATAGACATTTCAAACGACTTCCTTTTCAATGAAGGGGCGTGACCCTTGCGTGCCAGTGCCTGTCCTCAGGTCATAAAGTTCACTGAGTCTTCACAGACAGCCTGCACTTTACAATTTATCTTCACAAACAGGAAATTACTCTGTTTATCTACGCCTCAGTGTTACTTGGCGTTCATATTAGGTTGTGCAGTATTATTTGGATCACATTTACGGCATTTAATGTACCTTTTGAGCTATTGCCAGCTGATATTTCCCTGTTGAACAAATGACAGATAAATGTACATTTACTTCACTGTTGCTAGAGTTCCTAAACCAACAGATAATCAGTGATTGCACTGCTGCATCATTACTGTGTTTTATGGAGCTCCTGTTGATGCTGATATTAATCATTAACTACAAAAAGCTCAACAGGAACACAGTTCCTCTGTAGAGAATTTGAGCTAAAACAGCTGTAATGCATATTATGTTATTGTATAAACTAACAGGATTCAGAAAATTAAGCATATTTACTTCCAATTCTACTATTTATAACTGAGGTTGAATACATAAATAGGTAGGTATCTGTATGTAGTCTGAACTCAACATTGACCAAATAGTAAGTGGGATTTACAATATGAACAAATGTAATCTGAACTGTAATACTGAAATGAATGGCTAGATGGCTTTTAAATAAAGGCTGAGTCACTGTGAATTTGTGTAATATCAACAGTTTGCTATAGGCATTGTGCTATATGATAGCCTAAATAAAGTGTAACAATGAATGTATTATATATTACTGTAAATTATGCAGATATGGGCCTATTGTACCTATATGTTGACAATATACAATATAGCCTAGTAAGGATGATTCAGACAAACATTTTGCAAACTCATAATGAAAGGTGCAACTTCATTCTCAGGTGGTGGCAAATCATTTCTCTCTCTCTATACATAATTAAAATAAAAGTTGCAAGCAATTTTATGGATGATTACTATTTTATGGATGCACACAAAGGAAATTGATTCTTAATAGTTTCATAGTTTTCCTTTAATGGCGTTGCAATCATGTGCTGTTTTATTTAGTTGTTCATGTTTTCATATGGTGTTATGTTATTTATGTTTGTTGTCATTGTCCTCTTCATGCCATATTCATATTTGAGCTGTTTTGCACACGTGTTTGTCTGATTTATTTGTCTGCTCAAAAAGCAAGCCGCTTTGTGTTTGTGATGCTGAAGCAGAGATCTTGATTGTTGGGATCTCCTAAGATTTACAGTTGTTTTTAAGTAGTTTTAAATTATCTGGGTTTTTTTTGTATTATTGTTTTCTGGTTTAATTTTTGATGTTTTTGTTAAATTGCACATGGATACTGATACTGACAGTATGTCCGATGTATGCCTACTTGCATTGTTCATGTGTTCATTACATATTTGTCCAATTAATAATAACAGGTTCGCTTTTTCTTTGCTTTGTAAGCCTTCTGCATGAATTTTTTTTAGTTTTTTTAAAAAGTGTTGGGGACAAAATCATCTGTATTACCCACAAATTATGCCTATGAAATAATCAGAGTAATAGGAATGTGTCATAAAAATAATTTAGACTGTTGTAGTAATAAGTAACAGAGAGAATGGTAGTTTTATAGTTTTTATTGTTGAAATTACTCCATATAAACACAATCAGATTATTAAAAAGCAAAATCACAGAAAATATCAGATTTCCACTTGGAAATGAGTAGTTCCATGTTGATACTAAGTCAGTAGATGTTTCAGAAAAAAAAAAAAAAACGACTTGTTTTCTGATATAGTTTTCTAAACTATGGATAATGCTGGTGATGCATTGCTTGTTACACTTCTTATTTAAAAGTGTCTGCTAAACGAATAAATGTAAAATGTCAAATGAAACATGCAAAGGAAAATATTAGAAAACAGAGTGAATAAACCAAATAAGGAATGATGAAAACATTGTTAAATGTCATGATAAATCTATGATTCCCCATGTGTAAATAATCAAAAATCATAAAATGTAAAACATCTTAAACCCCCAAGACAATTGATCAGCGCTAGTAAAAGAAGTTAATCTAGATTCTGTATCCCAAACCCATACTTATATCCTCATTAATAGAAAATCATTCTTAAATGTAAATTGTACATTCTAAGCATAGGAATTACACTGTATAATTAAGATGAGATGTAGCTGTAAGAAACCGAAGAGCTGTAGTCAACACTGCCTCTGCGTGATCCACTTCTAGAGCCGGTACGAGACCCTGGTCTGGATCCTGTACGAGAGTTTGCTCCTGAGGACACGTTGTAGGGGCTGCTTATGCCTTTGGTAGACATCGAAGTAGCCTGAAGCATCTTCATGCCATTGTTCTCCTCCACCATGCAGTTATCCATGGCCTCTTTGTATGAGATTTTGAGTTTGGTTTTAGGACACGTCAGGTTCTTAATGTAGTTCCTTGTGTCCTGCAGCTTCTGAGCCCCTTTGCCGTCAAGCCATCCTCTTCGGATGGCCTCTTCAATGCTCACCCGGTGGCCAGTTTCTGGTTCTACGAGTCCACCCGTCAGGTACTGGAACTCCAGAAACCTCTGCCCAGCCTCATAAGGCAACCATTTCTCCTTAATGGCCTCTGCGGCGGAAAGTTTCCTCTTGGTCTTCACATCTTCAAAACCGGCAAAAGCCTTCTGTGCTGGTTTTAGCTTGAGGGACATGTCTTCATCGATAAGGCTTTGCTGTACAGCATCCTTCAGGGAGAGTCTCTGGCCAGTAGCAGGATTGACAATTCCTCCAGTGCAAACTTGGGCTTCCAAGAGCCGCTGAGCGGTAATGTTGTCCACTATTCCACGTCGCTGTGCCTCTGGGATAGTTATCTTCTCAAGGGTCTCTGTATCAAAAATGGCTCCCACAGGGCTCTGGTCATCAAAAATATCAGATGGGGGTGAGAGTGTAATGGATACGCTAGCAAAACGTTTGCGAATGGTTGGAGATAAAGGCACAATCTGCGTCGGACTGCTGCAAGTAGCAACATCCTCAGGACTGCTGGAGCAGATGGAAAGCTCAGAACCACTGCTCTTGCTTGTTATCAGACCTGCAAACTCATGGAGGGTCATAGTCCCGGCACGGTACTTGTCCAGAGTTTGTCTATCAATAAATCCCCTGTCTAGGGACTCTTGAATGTCATACTGGGTTCCAGTTTTGCGGTCGACAATAAGTAAACGCTTGTTGCCGTCAGATGTTTCGATAGTGATCTCCTCCCACTCGCACTCTTGCTCCGAAAGCTCTAGGAAAGTGTCATAGTCGATTAACTCTCGATGGTATGCTTCTCGCACGGTCATCTCTTTGCCGGTGTCAGGGTCGACAATCACCACTCTCCTCTTGCGGAGCGTGTTCTTTTGAGACGTCATTTGCTTTGGCTTCTTCTTGTCATTCAAAGCCAACAGGAGAAGCCCAGTCTTGGGGTCTTTGATGCACCTCTTTTTCAACTGCAGATATGTGAGGTTCTCGTGGGTGTTGGGATCAAAGAAACCTTTGGTGTCATCGCCCTCGTACGTCAAAATCTCGTTCATTTCACGGTCGAAGTAACCTTTCCTGTAAGCCACTTCCACATCAATTCGATGGCTCCCTTTGGGATCAATGATGCCGCCACTAGCGATCTGAGCTTCCAGAAGTCTAATCCCATGACCCTTCTCTATGATCTCTTTCTCAATTGCTTGAAAGAGTGAGATGATCTTTCCTGTTGCAGGATCTTTGTATCCTGTCACAGCCTTTTCAGCAGACAGAAGCTTGTCTTTAAACTCCTTTCCCACAAGAGCTCTCCTCCATGCTTCTTCCACTGTCATGCAGACATTGTTGACTGGATCGATTATGAAACCGGAGGCAGCCTGGGCTTCAAGGAGCTCCAGGGTGGTTCCCCGTCGAAGCAGACCATCTTTCATGGCCTGGTAGAAGGGCAAGACCCTATCATTGGCCTCATCGTAGATACCAGCGATGCAATCAGAGCCACCTAGGTACGATCTGAGTCTGTCCTCAATTTCTTTGCCTGTTAGTTGTCCTCGGTTTACTTTATCCAAATCGGTCTGATCAAGCAAGTTGGAGTCTACAAGCTCTGAGAGTGAGACCTCACCACGGAGACCTTTCACTGTCACTTTCTTACTGCTGCTATCAGAGACAGACTGACTGGTTTGTGAACACCGACAACATGCAGCCGGACGCTGTTGCAACAACTTCAGTTCCCTTTCTAAAGCCTCCTTCCTCATAATGAGCTCTGAGATCTCCTTGTCCGATGTCTGAAGACGACTCTTGTAGCGTTCTTCCAGACTCCTCAGCTCGGCAGTCAATCTTTGGATCTCGCTCTGCAAGGAGGCCTTGTCTCTGTGTACTTTGTCTCGATCTGCCTCACTCTGTCTGATCTGCCCTTCCTTTAACTCGTATTGGCTTTTCCAGTACTTGAAATCCTTGGTTATTTTATCAATTTCGTCCTGGAGACGTTGCTTCTGTTTCATCTCAGATTCCAAAGAGAGCTTGATGCGCCGGAGCTCTTCTTCGGAGCGCTGCTGCTTGTCTTTGTCTTGTTGCGACAGCTTCAGTTTGAGTAGAAGACTATCTCTTTCTTGCACAATTTCTTTGTAGTTGGCATCAGATCGCTGGATCATCATGGATGTCTGTGAACATAAAAGAGAAACAGTTTATTGACGAACTATGCCAGATTATAATTCATTTAGAGGACTTATCAAAGGAAAGAATTATAAAACCAACACCATACTGATTCAAACATAGTTAGAACAGAACAACAAAAATTATGTTATCAAAGCAAATATGAAAAAGCTTTTTTGTGGAAAGACTGTAACCATGCAGTGTTATGCGGAAAATGTGCTTTCAGAGGTAAAGCATTATGCAGTAAAGTGTTATCCAGCAAAGCCATATTGATATAGCTTAAATTGGTGATGCATTTTTGATTCAACTGATGTCGCTCAGAAAAAATACCTCCGAGAACTGCTTTTGGATTTGGGCAATTTCCACCCTTAAACTTTCTCTCTCTTTAGTCAGTTCATTGATTAGTTCCTGCAGTTCCAGTGCTCTGTTATTGCTGGTTTGTAACTGGAACTGAATGGCGGACAATCGGGAAGCACTTTCACTCTCGATGGTGCTCAGGCTTCTTTTCACGTCATCTCGCTCTAGTCGCATAGTCCTCAGTTCCTCCTCCAGCCGCAGACGCTCTTTGGTGAGATTCTGGGTGAGGCTTTGCAATTTCTCGATCTCGCTGGTGCTCTCATTTAGCACTCGACTCTTGTCTTCTATGGTCTTGTAGAGGGAATCGTTGCGTTGATTGGCCTCACGGACAAGGGCTTGTTCCCGCAGAAGCTGCTGTTGCAAAGCCTTCAATTCGGCATTGACTCTGGTCAGATTCTCGACTGTGATTTTATACTCCTTCTGGCTTCTCTCCAGCTCATCTTTAGAATTGCGTAGCTCCTGCTCATACCTACGTCCAGAGGCACTTTCTTGCTCTTGATGGACCCGTAGAGTGTTGATGGTAGTGGTGTATTCACGGCACGTTTGATTGACCCTCTCCAGCTCGGATTCGATCCTTTTCCTCCTTGTGAGCTCATCCTGATTACTTCTCTTTTCCTTTTCCAGTTCAGCCTGCAACTCATTCACCTTCGTCTGCAGTTCACCGATGCGACTCTGCAGCCGGATGGCATTCTGTTCCAACGTGCTCTTTACGTTCTTTTGCGTCTCCATGTCTCGCTTTATTATAAGTAGCTCTTGCTCAGAGACCTTTAGCTTATTAATGGTCTCGGTGGTTGAAGTGTGCTTAGAGAGCAGTTCAGACTGAGACTGTCTAAGACTTTGATTCTCAACTTCCAAGGCTTTCCTCCGCCTGGTCTCGTCTTGGAGATTCTGGTTCAGCAAGGTAATCTCACGGGTCTTTTCCTGAGCAGCTCTGTTGGCCTCTGCCAGTTCCACCCTGTGTCTGGTTTCAGTCTCTTCCCTTTGACGAGTTATGACCTGAATCTGTGACTCCAGTTCCTTCTTGAACCTGCTCCCCTCGGTTGCCGAAGACCTCTGCTGATGAGCATCCTCTTCTGCTTTCCTTCGTGCCACTTCAACTTGGGAGAATGAAAGCTGCAGCTTTCTGAGTTCCTCTTCCAGGTCTCTTTTCTCAGAGACTAACCTATCCAGCTGAAATCTTAGAGTTGACGATTCCTCCTCCTTCTGCTGTGTTGTCTTGAGCACACTGGTCTTGGTGATGTGGATCTCAGATTCATAAGTTTGCTTTAGGCTATTAATCTCCTGGTTCAACTGTGTTCTTACCTTTGAGGTCTCTAATTCTGCTGCATTGCGCCGGGAGGCCTCATCTTCCAGCTGTAATTTCAGCCGTTCGATCTCCCGCTCTTTTTCTTTGATGGCCCTTTCAAATTGACTTTTGGACAAACTGAGCTCCTCCAGTTCCTTCTGTCTCTTACGGACAGCGAGCTCATACTCCTCCTGCTGATTGGTGTATCTCTCCTCAGCCAGCCTACGTTTGCGTTTCTCCTCCTCAATGAGGAAGGTGAGGCGGGACAGTTCATCTTGTAACTTCTTCAGCTGATTCTGGGTGCTGTCCAGGCTTTCTTGAGTAGTATTGCATTGTCTAGCCTGGGTTCTCTTGATCTCCTCCATAGATATAATCTCTTCTTTAGACTGGGTCAGCTCCAGCCGATAGCGAGCCAGACTATCCTCCAGTGACTTGTTCTTTTGTGTTTGATCTTTGAAGTTGTCCTTTAGACGTTTTAGTTCTTCCTCCAAGAGGTCGATTTTAGTGTTCCGCATCTAAAAAAAAGCAGATTGAATAGTGTTAGATAGTGGTAGCAACTTACAAGCATAGCCAATTCTCACTTTTAAAAAATGAAAACATTGAGCTTCCTAGTTTTTCTCTATGTACGTGTCTTGGTATCAACACTACTAATACTAGCCTTACCTAACAGACTACTATTACTCTAATGACTGCTAGCTGACATGTAGTTGAAAAGTTACTTCTAGTCAACAGTATTGCTAAAGGGGACCATCAAAATAAAGTGCAGCTCTAATATTTAGCTTTAATCCTAAACCTGTTAACTTAACTTGACTATGTAGTGACCAATCTTTAGTGTCCTAAACAAGGTGACAGAATTGTTACAAGTGACAAAAATAGTCTTCAAACAAGTTCATGTTCTGTTGAACACAAATTTTTTTTTAGTATCAGTAAAGATATTACTATTTTTTTTTTTACGTTTCCTTTTCAGTTTAAGTTTTAGTGTCATTTTTAATATGGATACATTTTTATTTCAGGTTTGGTTATTTAGTACTTAGAGTTAAAATAAATGAAAATAAGAAATGTTGCTAAGTCAACTACCTGAAAAAAAAATCTATCTATCTATCTATCTATCTATCTATATATATATACAGTAATTAAAATTGAATGTTTACATTTTAGTTTCAATTTTAGACACAGAATTTACCTTTAACTCCTCCATGTTTTTCATCATTTCCCCAAGGAATTTGTAGTAGTCGCTTGAACGCGTCAAGAGCTCGATGTAGCGTGACTGCAGGTCTGCCGCCTTTATTGAGACAGTTATAAGTCAGTGAAGATAGAAAATGCACTCATAAACTCAAAGTAAATCACTTGAACTGTGATGTTAATTCACCATGTTTAGTACTATGTGTGAAACTTGGGATCTAATCTTTAAATCCTGGATGTAATGATTACCTCCTGCCTCAGTTCAGTGGATGGAGACTGCAGCATAGTCCTCTTGATGGGAATATTGAGCAGCGTCTCCAGTCCTGCGCTGTAGGATGCCAGCTGGAGCTCATAGTCCTGTGAAAACAGTTATATGAGGACTGAGCCTTCTTGTATATACTTGCTATTATCACATAAAAAAATATATAAGTCTCACCTTTATGGAGGCAGCACACGTGTCTGCATCTTTGACCACATCATCCACTTTTTCTTTCTTTCCTTTTATCTCAGAATACAGCGCCTGTTTATTAACAGCACAGTTTTCCCAATTAAATATTTTATGCAATCTTAACTCAAATCCAAAACTTGCTTTCTTTAGAATGTATCAGTAAAATATTAATTTGTCTAAAATTGTGCTACAGAAAAACATTATCGCATTTCACTATTGAGCGAAGAACAACAAGATCTGAAACACATAATACTTATTCAAAATGCCTTTTTTATGTACTTTCTTTGGAAATTCTTACTGTCAGAGGGTCTTGATATTCCATGACTTAACTCCATGACACAACTGACTTAAAATAACCACATTGTTCAGATTTCTATCTTCGGAGATAAAGGTCATATTTCAAGACTGTAGCATTAAATAGCAAAGTAGCAAAGAATTTTTCACTAGCTTAAGCCTTGTCTCTGAAACCAGGTGTAAGACTTTTAACCAAGTGCTTTTTGAATTGGTAAATAATGTAGTCAGTTTCGCTGTACAGTATGACTTATTTTACTTAAATATGGTTTTCAGGTAGGATTACTCTTTACACCTCTGTTGAAAAGTGCTTTTTTTCCACTCTCTCAGGAAAAAAAGGTACAAAAGTTGTCACTGGGGAGATATTTTTTGAAAAAGGTACATATTTTATACTTTATTTAGCCCTAAAGAGTGCATATTAGTACCTTAAAAATCTTGTCAATGCAATAATTTAATGTAGAAAACACCTCATTAGACTTTGTAACAGATTTAATAACACTCAAACATGGGTATTTTATAGAGAGTGTGTTGAACTGACTTTTTGCTGGTTGAGGTGGTCCATCAAACTGTCCAGACTGTTGAATTTAGTAATCTGGAGGGCATCTTGGCGCTGACGTGTTTCCTGAATCCATTTGTTCATCATGGAGTTGGTTTGCTTGTAGTGATTTAGCTGTTTCTCCTGTTTCTCCAGGTCCCATACCCTGACAAACAAACACATAAAGTTGAATAAAACTAATTTTGGTGGTCATATTTTCTACACCATTGACCATTGTGCATCCCAAAAGTGCATGTGGAAATTCCTGCCAGAACAGCATGTTTTTTCCGTACCTGCTATCAATCTGAGCCACAATGCGGCGCCAGCGGTCAGTCATCTGTCCAGTGAGCTCTGAGCACCTGGACAGGTCAACATCGCACTGGTGGAAGGATTTGTCTATTTGACTGTTCCAGTGCACGGCCTTGGACAGCTCAGACTCCATGGCCTTCAAAACACCTTTCTTCTGCTCCAGCTCTGCTTTCATCGTCTGCACGGCACAAGACATAAGCAAATAGAAATATATAAGTCACATGATGTAAGTCAAGTAAGTCAGGATGACCCATTTTTGGAGACAGGTGATTATAAAGAAAAAGAAAAAAAAAAATGTGACGCTGACTTGAAACAAGGCTTTCCGTCACCTCTAAAGAAAGCATATTTACACAGTCTGAACAATTTAAACTCTTTCCAGGTCTCTGTCTTAACTCAGACTTAAATCACTACAACACTGACTTCTCCTTTAACGCTGCAAGTTAACATAATAAAGTGTAAAAAAAAAAAAAAAAACCTTTCTGAATGTATTGTAATATTTTTATTTAACCTGTTATTGATATTTTAATAATTTTATATGTATTAAAAATTATTCCATTTGCATGCTTGAATAAATATTCTTATTCTGTCAAAAGTTAATGAATGTGTTTTTTATTTCTTTTTAATAAAATGCATTTTTTTCAAAAACATTTTTTATGACAACCACTGTTAAGCTATTGTATTTTAGAAACAATAATCCTTATCCTATCATTTTTCACTTAAAACTCAAAACAATAGTGTTATTTTGGTATCAATTAGATATTTTTTGTTGTTTTTGTCAATAGATTAAATAATTAAAATGTTCTGTTTTCATTTTAGTTTTTTAGTTGTTGTGTGTTTTTGTAATATTTAGTAGTTTTTGTTTTATGAATAAATACATAAATAAATATATATATATATATAATTTTTTTTTTTTTTTTTTTTTTTTTTTTTTAAGTCAAGGGGTCATACTTAGAGTTCAGATATATGAACATTAATATTAATAGAAATATTAAGTTCACCTTGAGAGTCATGAGGTACTTTTCCACTTCGTTCAGATCGAGAGAAGAAGTCTCTTTTTCTGTGAGACGAGCCTCATGGACTTTAATGATGTCCTCGGCCTGCAGAAGGTTCTGGAGCAGAGCCTGAAGAGCTGTGAGCCTGGAAACACAGACAAATCCTTATGAGAAAAAACAACAGTGAGAAGATTACTGCTAATTAATTCTCATACTTACACCTTTGCTGCTTATGTTCACTGCAAGAGCAACAAAAAACATGTATGGATTTATGGATTTCCAAGACTGACGCTATAGTCACCATAGATATAATAATGAAGCTGCTAATTAAGCCTCGGGAGATGAAACCCAATTATAGTAAGGGATGTTCTTTTTCCAACATGCTCCAATCAGAGCAGACCCTTTCAGAAAGTTCAGATTTTTTTTTAATATATTAAATATTTTTTAAATACTCTAGCATACTCCAGAAATAAAATTATGAGATGTACCATTTTATACCAAACAAAATCTGACCCCAAAAACCTAATAACCCTAACCTAACAGTGTACCTATACTCTAATGAGAGTTAGTTGACATGTAGTAACTTATAGTAGAATATCTAAAGTTCTGGTTGCTTTAAATGTCCTTGCCTCTGGATGTAAGCGGTTGAGAAGCCTTGCAGACTGCCCAGTTTCTGGTTGATGTGGTCCAGCTCAGAGCGCAGGTAACGGGTCTGCTCTGCATTTGTGCTTCCCTCCAGCTCTCGCAAGATCTTCTCCCTCAGACGCAGATACTCGTCCCGGATAGTGTCCAGATCACGATGAACACCCTGACGGTGCAGACCAGACACAGATCATTAGGCAATCTTACTGATTAAACTCAAAACTAGTTTACATGGATCAAGAGAAGATGTGGCGAAAACAAAAACTACATTTTATCACAGTCCCCAATCTAACCCCTAGTGAAAAAGTAACATATTTACTTCATACTAAGTATAGTTCAAATCTATTAACATATTAACTGACAGATAACTCAAGACCTACTGATATAAACATTTTTAATTAAACTTTATTTGGAGTATTACATGTGCACAATGCATATTTCCTATTAATAAGCCTAAAATGCATGTTAATGTCACTTTTAATGAGGATTGTGTAATATTGCCCTTTAATTGATAAATATCTAAAGTGTACTTAAAGCATACTTGCAATAGTTCCACTTTAGCATAATCAAATATACTAAGTATGTCTTTAATTGGACTTCAGCACTACTTCTGCACAATTAAAGTGTATTAAGTACAAAATTAGTTTAGCAGACTTTAAGTATACCAGTTTAGTATAGTAAAACTACAATTGCATGGTATTTTATTAAGTACATAAATATGAAAATGTTTTTTTTAGTATACTGTACATGAAATAAATGTATTTCAAATACATTTAAGTATATTTATTTTTCACTTAGGGACACAACCACTATTAATAGACCACTATAAAACATTGCACTTTAATTTAATATTACAATCAATCAAAGAGTGTTAAAAAGACACTTGTATTCTGTTATTCTCGCACTCCAAGCCAACAATTTTCCACTCTGTCATTTACTCTATTATTCTGTTCAGTTCTCTGCATTATGGAAATATATTTGGCAAAAATCAAACCAGCTTGGAAAATGATCTCATTTCTCATAGGTAAACATCCAAAAACATATTGCGATTAACATGAGGTCCTTAACAAAGCCAAAAAAGTGGCCAAAGAGGATTTACAAGTGATTTTACAATCGATCCCTTCCTGTAAAATTCAGCTGTGTGTGGTGAGACATTTTGGACGCCAATACAAATCACAGACTAGCCCCTGTATATGCTAAAATGTAATTTTATATCCATAAGAAATAATTACAGTTTATGCATTTTTGAAACTTAATTTTTTGCATAGACAAAAATGATTAGAGATTTGTGTTCTAAAGTCAAACTAAGGTTGACAGTTGACAAGTTGACAGAATTTAGATTATTAATTTTTAATTGACTAATTAAAGAAGATTTAACAGATGATCACGATTTTCTCCTGTCTGTGTTGTCGATGATCACTCAGTGTCTTCAAAAAGATTTTCGAAAGTATTTGTTGGTGTGAAAGAGATAGTTCACCTAAAAATCTGATTTCTTTCCTCATTTATTTAATCTCAAGTTGTTCCAAACCTGAATGAGTTTCTTTCTTCTGCTGAACACAAAAGAAAATATTTTAAAGAATATTGGTAACCAAAGAGCTGACGGTAGCCATGAAGTCAATGACCACAGTCAACTGTTCAGTAACCCACATTATTCAAAATATCTTCTTTTGTGCTTTGCAAATACAGATTTAAAACATCTCAAGGGTGAGTGAATGAGAGATGATGAGAGAGACTGTGTCTATAAGTGCGAATGTTTATAAGTGAGCTGATCCTTGGCCTGGCTGATAAATCATTGCCTTGATGTCTTGTGTTTGACTGTACCTGCAGCAGCACCAGTCTTTGGGAGCACTCCTGGACACCGTTCTCCTTCAGAGGCACGTGGAGGTGCTGGCTCAAGCTCATCTCCGCCGTCTCCATCCTGCGTCTGAGAGCGCTCAGATCTGACATGACACTCAAGTTCAGCCCAGAGCTCACCGGCTTCCCGTTAGTCATCACCGCCTTCCCATCCGTCACCACCACCTTCCTATCTGTCTCCACCACCTTAGTTCTTACTCCGCTCTCCACGGCCCCTAATCTCTCCACCCCCTCCAAAGTCAGTACGGGGCATCTTGGGTGGACGTGGACCATCTCCAAAGCTGATAAAAGGGTGTTAAAACAACATAATTAACTAACATCACCTTTATCCTAAATAAGCCAATTAAAAATATGGGTTCAATGATTTCACCGTGGATTGGAAGCCATGAGGTTGATGCCAGCTGATGCGGGTCTGGAGACAAGCCGAATGACGGTCAGCAATCGCTCATTGGTGGGATCCAAATTTCTGATGTATTCTGGGTCTTTGGTTACCTCCACCACCAGGGCTTCCATCGCTGCCCTCAGAGCCGCCACACCACCGGCTATTTCATGGGGAATCTTCAATTTGATCCTACAGAAGGAAGGAAAACTCTTGATGATCACACAGTTCTCTTGTTCACTTCCTTGCAAATATTTGGTTTGCTTCAAGGATTCCAGGAGAACTTATTTTTTGTTGTTTGTTCAACACATACCAGTCATCAAGCTCAACAACTTCTCCGTTGGAGGTAATCTTCTTTGTGCCGAACAGAATAAGCTGAAGAGGACTGACAAGAGTCATTCCTTTGGCAGAAATGGCTCGAGTTCGGATCTGTAATTACAAAAGACAAATTATACTGTATTTGTACACTCCAAAAAACTGACAACAAAGGAACTTATAGACTTTTTTATTTTACATTTTTACATTATTAGTACATAAACTAATTTCTGTAATGCAAAGCTGAATTTTTAGCAGGCATTACTATCTTCAGTGTCACACGATCCATTAACATGCTGATGTGGTGCTTGAGAAAACAGTTGTTGTGATTTATATAATGATTAAAAAAGACTACTGCCACTTTTGATCAATTAAATGAATCAATGCTGTATGAATGAGCTAAAAATCTTATAAACATCCAAACTGGAAATGTTTTTTTCCATCTTGCACTACACAGTCCAATCAAATATTTAAAATAAACACATATTATATATATATATATATATATATATATTATTATTATTTTTTTTTTTTTTTGAATTGGACTGGATTCTAACCTATCATTGGATACTAATACTAGAATCAGCATGTCCAATACTATGCGCAACGGAGTAAAAAAGTATGGTTTGTGGCCGTTATGTAACTTATGGCTTTATTGAATCTAAATGAAGTAGAAAAATAGCAGTTTAAAGCTAGACTTTTAAACCAACCTTTTCCCCAAAGACAAAAAAGGGAGATGGATACATCATATCATGGTTGCTGAAGGGACAGTTGACTGAGGACTTGTGAATGAGAGCATTTCGCCCCTCTGTGGTCAGGATCTTCCTTTTCTCTTTGTGGTAACACACGTTGGGGTAAGAGCCAAACGTCAGCAGAGAGATAACCACATCCAAGTTATTGTCTGGTCCAACAGTGTTAAACACCTGATTCAGGAGGCACTCTACAAGAAAGAGATTTACTTGAAAATCTGAAATAAACAGTAGAACTACATAGAAGTGCATTTATAGAAGCATGGTTTAACCTTCAGGGAAGCCCACGTTGACAAGGATATCTTTCAGCTGGACCTTGGCCTCCCAGGTCATTCTCAAAGTGGGCATATTCAGCCTCTTGTGCTCACAAAACCGGATCTCTGCATCCTCACCACCCATCCTGAAAAATTAAAAGCTATTTATATTGCGAAACCCTCAAGAGATCAAAATGTTTAAAAACATTTAACATTTGGACCCACCGGACTTCATCCCAGGCCTGGAAGACAGAGAGTAAGGCCACGTGATCTGAGAAACGTGAGCCTGCAAAGTTCCTATGAACAAAACCGAGGCGTTTGCCCTCATTGATAAAGGGCTCGGGGAAACAGGTCGTTGCTGAGATTGTGCACACGGCATCTCCAACACTAAACACAAACACATACACAAGTTTTAGTCATTTTGGGTTAATAATGAAAAAAATTACCTGTAAGTTCTTGACAGCTTTGTGAGATGCACTCAGTTCATAAACAGCCATGGTTAGATGAACTAACTTACTTAAAGATGCATCCCATGATCATCATCTTTCCCAGACGGGGTTCGATGGGCAGTTTGGCCAGAATGCGTCCCAGTGGAGTCAGCTCATCATTACAGTCTAGAGCATCCAGCTCTGAAGAGCAGTAGAAGCTTATTTGATTTTGTTCACATCGACATCATAAATATTAAGATGTGTGACACAAAATCTGTACCTCTCAGTGTATGTTCAGCTTCAATAACAGCATCCAATGGAGGCGGCTCAATGGCTTTGGACAAGAAATGCCCGATGGCACCCAGCCTCAGTAACTTAATGCTGAGGGCCACCTCATGCAATGGTGTGCGGAAGATTTCTGGAGTCATATGGGTCTCCAGTCTGCATAACAATCATTAATGTCAGATAATGTGATTTTGTTTGAGGCTTTGGGCCAACTGAAGAATGACATTTCATACTTTTCAAAACGAGCTCTGCTGCAGAGGTAAAAGCAGAAGCCTGGTCTGACTCGGCCAGCTCGTCCCTTCCTCTGCTCAAGGTTGGTCTTGGATGCCCAGACTGTGGCGTAGTTGGTCATGTTGTTGTGAGAAGTGAACAGCTTGACTTTCTGCCTGAATGACGCATATTAGGTATTTTTAATCCATTTGTGGACAAAACAGAGTATTTGGAAAAGAGAAATGACTTGAAAACATGACAAAATTTTTTTAGAATTGTTAGATCTTTATTTAAACGAGCTGCCTACTTGCAGGAGTCTATGACGAAGACCACGTCATTGATGGTAATGCTGGTCTCAGCGATGTTGGTGGACAAAATGACCTGTGGTGTGTTTGCAAAATTTGTGTAAAACAAAAGTTTTAATATATCAATTCCTAAACAGCACAGTGAAACGTCTCCAGACCTTTGTCACACCCTCAGGAGGAGCCTCAAACACTCGTCTCTGTTCTTCCCTGGGGATCTGAGAGTGAAGCGGCAGGATTCGGTATCGATGGCCACCTTTGAAGGACAGAATATTGGAGGAATCGCTGAGTTATATTAAGAGATCAGGGGATGCAAGTTAGAATATATGGTGAAAATATTTGGCTTGAGTGTGAGCAGAATATCATTACATACCGAAGTGAGGGTTCATCTCCAGGTGTTTCTGCATGGAATAGATGAGGTTCCAGCCTGCCAGGAAGACTAGCACAGCCCCTGGTACTTCCAGCGTTTCAATGTACTTCAGCAAAGCCTCGATCAGCTCGAACGGAGTTTCCTTCTCATTCAACTGAGACATGGCACGCTTGGTTTCAGGAGTATACTCAGATCCACAGATGACATTACAGTTCACCTGTAGAACACAGAAATATAAGTGAAAAATCTGGTATGATTTTTTGTGTGTATTCTAATACATGTGTATTTTTTGTTTTGTGCACCTAATTTAAAACAAACATACATCTTCCTCTCCACCATCTTCATCTTTATCTTTTTTCTTCCGGTCCATTGGTGGTGGTACAAACTGAGTCATCTGAATGGAGTCTTCTAAGAAATACTCTGAAGATATGAAAACATAAATAATAATAATCTGTCAGGTTGTTGAAACAAATTCAACATTCCAAATGAATGCTCTATTATTTGTTTCCAGACTTTCATAGCAATATTTCATTCAGTGTGTGAGATGATGTTAGTCTAAATCATCATAACAACATTATAATACAGTGCAACATGCTTCTCACCTTGTACAGGATGTGCACGTCCATGCACCTCGATGACAGGACAGTTAAAAAAGTATTCCCTAAACATGGTGGTGTCAATGGTAGCAGACATAAGGATGACGCGAACATCAGGGTAAGCCTGGACCACATCTCTCAACACTACCAACAGGAAGTCAGTCTGGACAGAAAAACATACTTGTGAGACATTGTACCTCTCTAAACTGTTTAAAGCTGATATGGTTACATTGTTCTTACATTTAGGTCTCTCTCATGGATTTCATCCACAATCACATGACTGATGCCGCGGATTCCAGCTTCCAGCTTCCTCAGCAACACCCCTGTGAATAAGACATTTTAGGTTCTATCACCTTACCCTGTGCAATGTTCCATAGTAAGAGAATAAGAAATGAACATACCAACTGTGCAGAAGAGGATGCTGGCATGAGGTCTGGGCAGGACAGACTCAAAACGCACACTGTAGCCACAGCTTTTCCCCACCTCCTCTCCTCTCTCGAATGATACACGCTCAGACACTGACACAGCACTGATGCGTCTTGGCTAAGAGGATAAACGGCAGCAGAAACAAGTCACATTAGTGTCTTATTCTTAAGGTGACCGATAATCAATAAGCATTTCTACAAGCTCACCTGTGTAACAATGATATTGCATTCAGAAGCCCTGCCTGCCTGTACGAACTCATCCAAGATATACTGAGGAACCTGAGTGGTCTTTCCACAACCAGTGGCTCCACGAATAATGACCACTGGGTTATTGTGAATGGCGGACATGATTTGCTCCTCAAAGTTCTTGACTGGCAGCTGACTTCGCTCCTCGAGAGTCTGTAAAAGACCATGTTGTTAGTAATCTGACAATGCCAATTGAATATTGATATAATAACTATACAACTTTAGTCCCTGTCAACAATTCTTGCTATGTTTTGATAAACAAAAAAACGGCATGCTGAATATCACAAGAAATATATATTAAAAAATCATATTGATTAAATAGTTTCCCTTGTTTTTATTTGTTTACTTATTTATTTTTTAAATATCTGATATGCAGTAGTGTACAACAGTTGCCATCAATATTGTTCATTCATCTGCCCAAAAGAGAAAAAATATACAAATCTAATATACAAATGTGTTTTTTTGTTGTATATAAACATAAAAATAAATTAAAAAATATATAGATTATATACACATACTGCCATAATAGGGTTGAGGGTTGTGAAATGCACTTATATGTAATACATAATACAATTTATATATAATATAAATATAACATCATTAAAATGCCCTCAAATTTAATACACATGGGCTAAAACCAACAAAACTCCAATTTCAATTTGATGGATTTTTCAGGGCTGTATTTCTCTCACCGTCTGCAGATTTTTGTCCTGTTCCAGCTGGTAGTTAAGCTCATGCTGCAGGTCTGTGCTGATCTGTTCTGGAGTACACTGTACACCAAAGTACAATAGGTTTTCAGTGCCATGCAGTGTATCATAACAATTTTACTTGCTATCACAATCATTGAGTTAAAAGAGTTCATCACAGAACAGCAGACTCACAAAAGCCAGTGGCCCTTCGTCGATGTTGGAGCTTGTCCAGGGGTTCCAGTTGACCTGCGGAGGAGACCATGGCACCACTCCTCCTGTGCTCTGCTTTTGTGAGGGCTCAAACTGAGCCATCTTCCCTTGCACTAGAGATACTGGACTGTTGGGGTCATGAGGCTAAAAACAGACACACATTCTTAAATATTCTTACTTGATAATGCTCATAAGTCAAGCAGGTTTTCTGTCCAACACTTACAGCAGGAGGGATCTGGATGCCAAGTTCCTGCACAAAACTGTGTATTTGGTGCTGTACATCATCACTGAGATTCACTTCATATACATCCACCTGTCACAGCAGCCAAAACAGGAAATTAGAGGAGTCTGTAAACACGCAGGTCTCAGAAACGAGAAAAACAAGGTTGTTAAACTCACCGTCTCTCCTTCTTTCTTCTTGGTCTGTCCCGTGTAGGCTTCTACGACCCCCAAATGGTAAAGCTGACGAACAATAGACAGCGCACAAGACTGGGCGGCCAGCTTCTTCGTAGAGCCATGCTCACGGGCAAAAACCTCTGAAAAAGTAAGCCAGCTTTAGCAAAGACACAACTTCTGATGTGAAAGATTTTGCCCTCGACCTTACGGTTTGTTATGTAGAAGGTTTTCTGATACTTACTCCTACCCAGTTGTCTTACAAAGATTGTCATCTCAGCAATAAAACTCCTATAACAGAGCAAGATTTAAAATCAAGACGCCCCAACAAGACTTTTAGCCCACAGGTGTCTTTACAAGATTAAAGCACAAACTGACCTCTTAACCGGACAGCACATGAGATCAACAGAGTGACATTTCAGCGCAGAGTCCGTACAGGACAACCCATCCTGAGCAGGTTTGTTTTTCTGCCAGACTTCTAAACATGGTGTTATTCCTCTTTAGGTACTGGAGGCCTTGACCCCTGATGGACGAGTGACACCAGAAATCACAACCAGACACTGTTTTGCCTCTCCCACCTCTAAACACAACCAATCACATACTTCACCATGTGACCTCTTAGTGTAGCCTAAGTCATGTCACATGTTTTCCCCCATGTAAAGTTGTGATTTCTGGCATCTCTATTGTCCTGTTTAAGATAACACACTACATGGATGAATCTCACAGAAACAAGTCCAGGTCACATTTCACCTCCAAAATAAAATGAAATAAAAACAATTAATAAAAATGACATCATAATACTAAAAAAGCAAAAAATACATTTACATTGTGATACAGTAAAACATGACCTGGACACGTTCTTGACAAGTTTTGTGAGATTCACCCATAAAACACTGTTGATTTTTTTAAGGTAACATTCGAGATGAGACCGTCTTTTAGTTATCTGAGATCTCCGTGAGGTTAGACACACATCAAGGAGTTCTCTGTCATTGTTTCAGTCCAGCAGAAAAACAAACCTTTGACACATTACATTTAAATTAAAGGTTTGATGTTTGAATACCAGTTTTAAATTTGACTTCTTTTTAAACATTCGCCCACATATAAATAATTCTCTTAAAGAGCACATGGAATGGGTTAAAAACTAAGCTGTTGTCGTAAATGGGAATGTTCTGACCTGTTGTGGTCAGGCCCGACTTGACTGTACTTGTAGTCGGTTTGGTTCTTCTCCTTCTGAAAGAACTGGTTCAGACGAGCCTTTGCATTGTCCAGAGTCCAGTTCCCATGCAGGCCAGCATTAAGATCAACTTCCTCTGATTCTAAGGTCTTGAGGAATGAGAAAAGACCCCTTCATTTTCAGAAACTTTCTAGAAAAACCTGGCAAAAAAATGAAGACCTACTGCTTTTGCATCCTGATCCTCTCTCTTAGAGTAATACTCCTGCAGGTTGGCTCCTCGCTCCCATTGGGAGTTACCAAATCCAGAATAGCCCAAACCTGTGACTCCAGGAACGGGTGCAGAACCCTCAAAAGGTTCTGAAACACAGGAAGAATGCAGCATTAACATGTTTGTTGTAGTCAATGTTAAAAATGGTTTAAATAAAAATGTGTATGCCGTAACTACACCAATCTGTAGGCAAGAGGCATCTTTCTAAACAACATCCAAAACGTTGATATTAAATTATAGCGAATGTTTTGTTAGGAACCAATTACTGGATGATCTTACCTTCCCCCAATTCCTTCTTCACAGCCAGATGTGGAGGTAGAGGACAGTTGGATGGGAGATTTCCAAACCCGCCACCTTCTTCATTCCCTCCATCAGGTACACTGACCTGAAAACCACAAATGCAAACTCAGACCTTCCCTCATAATACAGGTAAGGAGAAGAAAAACAGATGCGATACTGACCCCTATAGCTGGAACTTCACTAGGACTAATTTCTTTTGTCCGAACAAGATAATTTACAAAATCTCGGGCTGCATTGGACTGAGCATCCTTCTTGTTGGTAGAATTTCCCATGCCGATGTAATTGTAACCCTCAATACGCACCTTAAAGAAACAACAACACCTTTTATTATGAAGTATTTTATTTTAAATTGTGCAAGTGACTTTAAGAGGCCTCAGTCTTATTCTCACCTCACACAAGAATTTCTGTCTGTTTTTATTTCCAGCTGCTCGGATGTCATAGTTCGGCGTTAGCTTCTTTTTTCCACACCAAGCGTACAGGAAGTTCTTAATGTCTGCCATAGTCGACGGCCTGCGTGTAAATTAAATTAACATGACGATTAAAAATGAAAGTAAGATTATTAATCACCTGTTGGAAAACAATACGGTAACTCTACAACCTTCCCCTTTCTCAGAGATAACGTTAGCTTAAAGGTAGCCATGCACTGACTGCAAGACGAGCTGGAAAAAATAACGCAAGAATAACTGTATCCAACAGGTTTGAATTTTAAACTATCAGTACAAGAAAGATTATATATTTAAAATACACAGTTAAATATCTAAACAGTGTTTTTGGATAAATATTTGCAGGTAGTCTGCTGTAATGAATGAGCTAACATTAGCTAGTCGATTACTGTAGCCATATTCAGGCAACATGGTAATAAAATTACTATTAAACAAAGGTATTAAATAAAAACGAAGATGAAATAGGCTATGTTTGTATCATACCCGACAAAGGCCCTTTCATACAAATACAAACAAGGCGACGTTCAGAAAACTACGTATGTTACAGGAAAACCGGCAGACCAGAACAGGAAGTGACGCAGCCCTAAACGTATCAGTGTAAAATCGATCCGTGCAAAGCAGATTCGTTAACCTATAAATAATATTGAGGATATATATATATATAGAGAGAGATTTTGTATTAAAAGTAAGAAAACTTAATTAATTTAATTATCTATACATTAACTTGTATCCGAGATAAAACATCTGGACATTGGTCTTGTTATTAATTCTTCCTCAATTTCTTATTGGAACAATCTTTTTGATGATATTAAGTGGGCATACGTTTGGTCACTCCCTTTTTTTCTCTTACAAATAAAGTTAAAGAAATAACTTATGAAATAATTCACAGGTTTTATCCTGTCAAGAAATTTTGGAAGAAAAATAAGAGTGACATTGATACTTGTTCTTTCTGTGAATTTTCTTCTGAAACCGTGGTTCATTTGTTCATTCTGCTCTTCTATTAATCCATAAGTGTGCTAGTTTATTATTTCAGAGAGGTGTTCTCTTCACGGATGAATCCCAGTTTTCACTGTACAGGGCAGATGGCAGGCAGCATGTATGGTGTCGTGTAGGTGAGGGTTCTGCTGATGTCAACATTGTGGATCGAGTGGCCCATGGTGGCGGTGGGGTTATGGTTTGGGCAGGCGTATGTTATGGACAACAAACACGGTGCATTTTATTGATGGCATTTTGAATGCACGGAGATACCATGACGAGATCCTGAGGCCCATCGTTGTGCCATTCATCCACGACCCTCACCTTATGTTGCAAGGATCTGTACACAATTCTTGAAAGCATCCCAAGTCACCCATTGAGCACGTTAGGTATGCTCTGGATCGGTGTATAGGACTGCGTGTTCCAGTTCCCGCCAATATCCAGCAACTTTGCAACAGCCATTGAACAGGCCACAATCAACAACCTGATCAACTGTATGCAAAAGAGATGTGTTGCACTGCGTGAGGGAAATGGTGGTCACATCAGATTCTGACTAGTTTTCGGGCCCCCCAAGAGTGGCCTTTTATTGTGGCCAGCCTAAGGCACACCTGTGCAATAATCATGCTGTCTAATCAGCATCTTGATATGCCACACATGTGAGATGGATGATTATCTTGAAGAAGTGGTGCTCACTAACACAGATTTAGACAGATTTGTGAACAATATTTGAGAGAAATAGGCCTTTTGTGTACACAGAAAAAGACTCAGCTCATGAAAAATGGGGGGCAAAAACAAGTGTTGTGTTTATAATTAAAAATGTATATAGCCTAGGCCCTAGGGTGACCATACGTGCCATTTTCCCAGGACGTGTCCTGGCCAGGATTTCTATATTGCCTAAAAAAATCTAGGTTTTGGCTTTGTTTGCCTGTGTAGACCGATCGGTGTATGACATCGGTTCCTTATGTTTTAAAGACAATCACTTTATAATAAGGTTCCATGCATTAACTCAAATTAAGAGAGCAATATACTTTTTACATTATTCATTAATCTTTGTTAAATTCAGTTCAAAATTTCAAAAATTCAGCTGTTTTTTCCTATTCCAATTTGGCTCAGGTTCAAAAACTACCATTACTATTGTCAATGTTCACGTTAAACTAATAAACTAATGTTAGCAAATAAAACCTTTTTGTAAAGTGCTACCAAATAATGTAACATAATATAATAATGAATACAACCACCTTTAATAGGAATGCCTCTTCTTTTAGTAATGTGCATTAATGCTAATAATAGCAAAATGAATTGAAATGCTAAATTAGTTTCAGGCCACACACAGATCAGATCAAGGCCACAATCCATCTTTATTCAATGCTCAGCTTTCAGCGTTGAGACTGACCATCAAATATATCGCTACAAGAACAGCAAACATTGAGGAGTTCTGTGCCACAAAAGGTTAAAGGCATTGATGCTCATACAGACAGAGTGAGAACAGTGACAAAACAATGACTTTCAATAAAAGCAGCAGACAAACAATAAGCAGGATCAGAAAGAGGGCAGTGAGGCTGTCTAGAACAAGAGGGCAGTGAGACTGTAGACTGATGGTTTCACAGCACTCTGGTCAAATACATAAAATATATAGAGCAAAAAAAAAAAGTTAAGTTGGGTTGAGTGCCAGTAAAATAGCCTACATATATCAAAATGAATTAATCCAGTTTGTTAATTCAGTTGAAAATTTTAATTCATTAAACTCACTGCTTCAGTCATATTTTTAGTCAAATTAATGAACACATTTCAATTTATTAAATATCATGTTCTATATTTGTTGTAATTGAACTGTGGCTTATTTGTGTCCTTTAAGTCAACTAAAATCAGTCATAACGCTTTTTGCAAGATGATAACAAAATAACAATAAAAAAAAAACAAACAAACAAAAAAAAAAAATAGAAAACTTGTTAGAAAACTGAGTGCATAAAATTGCCTTTCATCTATTTCTGCCTGTCAGATTCTGCAACTTGAGGACATTTACAACCACGGCCGATACCTATGTGCTTTTCTTCATATTTTCTTTTAAAACAATTCTATTTTAAGATATGTACATCTCCTTCATATATCTTAGGCAATAATTAAAAATCTGTTTGCAATCTTAAATCTGCATTTATGCGTAAATCAGTATTTTAAAAAAAAAACAAACTCACTGACTCTGACGCTACGCTTTACTCTCCCACGCAAATTCAAAACACTCCCCCTGCAGTAGCATTTCTGTACAGAACCAATATTAGGTAACGTTTATATACATTAATAACCAGACATTCCTTGCAATCGCATGTATACAGTAGTCAGTCAGTTTAGGCATTTAGTCTAAGTATTCAGTTCGTGTTGAACTCGACCAATCGGTGCTGGTGATCTGTCTGGGAGCACCAATTGGCATGGCTCATCAAGTCCATGAGCACCAATCAGCAGCTGCTGTTCTTGAACTCTCCATTCTCTGTGATGGAGAGCTTGGTGGGGTTGGTGGGCGACAGGCCGTTGCGGAGGTTGTGAATGCTGTATCGCTCTTTGACCTGAGTGAGAGCACTCATCAGCCGAGAGTTAGCTGCATCCAGGGAGCTGATCCTCTTCTCCTGCAAGAGACACAGAGTAAAGCACATTAAAATGCAAGATTTTAAGATTTATACATTTTTAAAAGGAATATTCAAGGTTACATCTTACAGCAGTTCCATTTAACCATGAATATTCCTTTAAAAAAAAAATTCATTTCAATAAAATATAGCAAAACAAATGACACTGTTCAAAATGAAGATTGTGGACATAGATGGTGAAACTAAATGTGTTAGCATAGACAAAAAAAAGTAAACAAATAAATAAAACCAATTAAAAATAATGTAAGGGTCATGTTTTAGCATATATTTTCCAACAAAATATAACCAAATGAACTCTATCTTCATTTCACAATGAAGATAAATAAAAAAAAAAAGACAAATATTATCTGAAGTGAATAGGGCCTATTAATAATTTGTGCCAGTCTCGACAGCGGTCAGGCAAGTGAACAATCACATGTGCTACAAGCACATACACGCAAAAGAGCAAGTTTGTAAGGACAGCGAAAAACAGGACAACTCAAATCCTGTATAAGCAACAGATGCCGACAAAAACCAGACAAGAGAGACCATCATTACACTATAAAGTAATTATCTGCAGAGGGCGGTGGCAACTTGTAGAGTGCACACACACCGACTACAGTGCTGGGAGTGTGGCAGCATGGGCAAAAAGGAAGTGACTAGGCAAAAATAAAAAGGGAAAAATAAATAAAAACAGCAGCCCAAGCTACAATTCACAGGTACCAGGTAGTAAATCCGCAGGAGAGATCCCCATCAACACACATTCCTCAATAGCATCACACTAAACATCAGGAGGATGCTCCGACAGCTTTGAAATGTGAGAAAACACGAGGAGATTTTTTAAAGTGAAATGACAAAACAGGCTATGACTGAAGAGTTTAAGTATGCAAACGCATATAAGTATCTAGTTTAAAGGTAAAGTGTGCAATTTCTATGACACTAATGATGTTACGAACAATTTTTAATTCAGTGTTTATTTACTTTGCAGTTTCTGATTAGAAATCCTACAAACTGTCTTTAAGATGAACTGCTACTCTAAATCACCCACTTTTTGTTTTTTGATAAAAAATGAAAAATACTAATCAAAGGAAAAATCCACCCAAAATCGAAAATTCTGTCATTTCCTCACCTTTATGTTGTTTCAAAAGAGTATCTTCTGTGGAATGTAAAAAAACCCCAAAACAAAACACTATTTTGGTTCTCATTGACTTCCACAGTATGGACAAAACAATAGAAGTCAATGGGAACAGTTTGGTTAACAACATTATTAAAAATATCCTCTCCTATGAAAGTAAATGATGACAGATTTCCCATTTTTGGGTGGACATTTTTAAATATTAATAAAATAAAATAAATTACATTTAAAGTAAATATATGTATATTATGTAACATCAATAATATAATTCATGTTATACAGTCAAACCAAAAATTATTCAAACACCAGATGTAATTTTGGTGCCTTTTTTTTTTTTTACTAGTGGGTGAAGGACACTATATTTCGATTATGTAAGGGAGGACAGCATAATAAAGTAAACTGTGACATACCAATAATTCTTTATACAGTGGACTAAATTTAGAATCAAAAATTATTCAGACACCTTGACCTGATCATGTTTTGCTTAAGTGTTTTTCTTTAATTGTTAATTTGTACACCACAGACTAAACAAAACTAAGCATTGTCTGAATACATTTGACATACATTTCTAGTTCAAATTAATATAATAAAAAATTTGGTTAGCTTACTCGCATCCTATATCCCATTCAGTCATTAGTTTTTTTATGCAACTAAAATAATTTATATATATTACATACATTCTTTTTTATTATACATTGTTGTTATAGTGATAAAAGATACTCTATCCAAATTGTAACACAGAAAAACTACACACTTCACATTTAACCTTCGTTTTATTATATCATCTGAAGTGTAGAGAAACAAAATGGTTTAGAGGACTGAGTGTTGCAAAGGTTCAGGCCAGGCATGGGTGTTGGATCGGGGTGCGCTTACATAAGCCTAGCTGCTCTGCAGGAGCAGAACTGTCTGCTTGTACTTGCCTGCTGGTATTACCTCAGTTCCATTAGCGACCTGGAATTCAGTAGGACACAGTAACAATGAGCCAGTCAGCAGCTTGTTTGCTTTAATACCATCTGAGGTTTAGCAGGGAGTTCAAAGCATACCACTGCGCAGCACACACAGGCCAGCTCCTCACAACCAAACAGTAGACTAAGATGATCTCCAAACTCTCACTCAAGTTGCATTTATCGTGCTGGTTAACATGGTCATCTTCATTACCTGTGCATCGATTATCTTCTGTTTGGCGTCTATGACCGCTTGCATCTCTGCATGGTCTCTCTTCAGTTCTTCCTCCACTGCCATCAGCCTGTGAGTCACAAATGACACAAAACCTTGTCAGATTTCACATAGTTTTGGGATATCAAATTGCAGATTTGGTTAAGTTGGATAGTTGTGTTTATGTACAAATTAACGGTAGAAAGGATAAAGGTAACACTTTAGTATAAGGACTAGTGTTGACTTCGGGTACAATAATTATCGCTTAACAGACTTCACAGAGCGCTTGCACAGAAGCACACGGGAGTGTTTAAAAGCCATGTCTTTCAGCAGATCCCTAATATATCTACACAAAGACCAATCTGTTGACAGACGCCTGCTTCTTGTGTGAGCACTCAGTAAAGAGCGTAAAGAGAGGATCATGGCAGCCAATCACAGTCATACCCGTTGAGCGCGTGAACACAATGGCCAATCAGCAGTGTATAAGAATCCATTCAACAGCCCTCAAATGTTAACGGGAAAAGGACGATTTAAATTTTTTTTACAGACTGATAGCAGAGTCTGTACTTTTGAAATTCTCACTATTAACTAGATGCTTATTAGCATTCCTATTATTAACATATTGGCTGTTTTTAACACTTATAAAGCATATTCTACATCCCTAATCCTTCACAATAACTAAACCGCACAACTACCTTTCTAACTATTAAAAAGCAGAAATTAGGAGTTTATTGAGGCAATGTTTTGTTAATGGCGAGAGCTGGACCTTAAAATAGTGTGACTGGTAAAAATGATCCAAATGTGCAGATATAAAAAGATTTTACTAAACATTTACTAAATATTTTGAGGCATGCAACCAAAAGTGTAAGATTTTCACTCATTATATATACACTCACCTGCAGATAATACTCTTCATCTGGCTGTCTTTCTCCTCTTGTTGTCTGCGCAGACGGTCCTCACTGTCCTCCAGTCGAGCCTTGTATTCCAAGAGCAGCTTCTGCATCTGCTGTTCCTGTGCTAGAAGCCTCCTCTCATATTCCTCCAGTCGTCGACTAGACGCCCGTAGACGCTCCTTCAGTTTTGCGATTTCCTGTTCGTACTTCAAAAGAAAAAGAGCAGCAAATCTTCTTGAAAACCTTCTATAGTAATTATCTAGTGCATATTAGCTGCAATTTCTCCTTTTTTTTTTACCTTCTCTACATGTTTGGCATCATCTTTGCTCTGTCCTTCCTCTTCCTCATCTTCATACTGACCATTATTGAGGACCCATGCTGCTGTTCGCTCCACTGGAGACATGGTGACTGACTCTACAGGTGACTGCACCTTACGGACACATGCAAAGAAAGCATTATTTAGGTTCAAACATGTCTGGATAAAGGAAACTCTTTCCTCATCTCGGTCTTTACCTGTTTGGTGCCTCGTCCTCCTGGAGCCGAACTGTCTCTGGAGCAGGTGGACTGCTGTCTGGATCTCTCACCGCTTTGCTGCATGGGTTCAGTGTTGACGCTGCTGCTGCTACGCAGGGAAGTGCTGTGAGGAAGCGATCTAAGAGTTCGCGCCCCTGCGTTTCCTGCCACCAGACCCACTCCTCGACTCTGCTGCTCCACCTTCACGATATGCGCTGTACCAGCGCTGCTCTGCCTCGGTACCACCACAACCTGGGCTCCTGAGTGCTGGTCTGCCAGAGGAGGGTGCCAGCGTGCTGTAGGAGGAGGCGTTTCTTGTCCCTGGATGCTTTTGCGGGTGAGTTCTTCCTCCACGCTGCTGGTGGAGGGCATCCGCGCTCTGGGAGTAGCCCCCCGGCCCCCTGAGGCACTGGGACTGGCGCTCCGAGAGCTGCCTGTGCTCAGGTTCTCAGAGCTGGAGTCCGGCTGCAGAGACTGGGCGGAGTGCGTGGATTGGGTTGAGTGTGTGGATTGTGCGTGAAGGTTACTGAGGTGGTAAACAGGGTTTTGGAAGGACAGGGGTTGCAGGCTACGCTGCTGGCTGAGGGAGGGGTGTATAGGGCGCCGCACTTGCGGGGCACTTTGCGGCAAGTTGTCTCTTAGTTGGGGAACTTTCGGATGGACAGGGGGCTGGTGGAGGTGTGGAGGTGCGACAGGGCCGATGGAAGCCTGAGAGCCCACTCGGCCCAATCTAGGTGGGGCTTCGTTGAGAGAATTAGGACCCGGATGCCCTTGTGCCAGGTAAGAGTCCTGCAGGTCCATTAGAGATATACTGCGTCCGTTCGGGAGTGGACTGTCTCGCTCCTCTTTGTCAGAGAAGCTCATGCTGTGAGTGGAGGACTGCTGACCCAATAAAGGATGCTTCCCTCGGACCAAGGCCTCCATGTGCTCCTGGACAGGAGATTTGATGCTCCTCATTTCACTGAGGAACAAGATACAGAAGAATGAATATATACCAATAATGCACATTTATTTTAATAGTCCAATTAATGTCTCAGTGGTTTTGGAAAGTTACTTATGCTAATGTTGATTCATACTTTAGTGTTACAATGCACCGTGGTCTGTCCTTGTCCAATACTGACTGGCATCTAAGAAAAATATAAGTAGGCTTGTCAGCCATCTGTTCTGAAGCCTTATCAAAAATTTGTGATGAAACGTAAGTTGGGACATATCTTTTCTTCTGTATTGTGATGTACATGAGTGAAATGGATGACCAAAATAGCAAAAAAAAAGAAAGAAAAAAAAAGAAGGACAGTTCACACACAGGACCAGTTCTAAATGCAATCTTTGGAGAAGTGTGGTACATGCTCCTCATGAAATGGAAACTCACCCTATCTACCTTCTAAATGCATATCTATTGTGAATGATTCATCCATGCATATATTTCTTTCTTTTGTTTTTCGTGGCCCTGAACCACAAAACCAGCCTTAAGTCACATGGGTATATTTGTAGCAATAGCCAACAATACATTGTATAGGTCAAAATTATTCATTTTTCTATTATGCCAAAAATCTTTAGGATATTAAGTAAAGATCATGTTCCACTAACATAGTTTATACATTTCCTAACATAAATATTACAACTTAATTTTTGATTAGGCACATGCGTTGCTAAGGACTTAATTTTCTCAATATTTAGACTTTTTTTCTCCAGATTTTCAAATAGTTGTTTCTCAGCCAAATATTGCCCTATTCTAACGAAGCAGTTTATTTATGCAGCTTTCAGATGATGTATAAATCTCTGGTTTTGTGGTCCAGGGTCACATTTATCATTAAAATGGCATAACGTCTGGTAAAATGATAAGAGGTCCCACCCTAAATTATTGTTCTTTTCAAGAACCTGCTTCACTCAGATGTACGTAATGGAGAAGAAAAGATCTGTTGCTACTTCCATTACACCACATCTTTAACCAGAAATGGCCCTTTGAAATGTTCATGTTTCCACAAGTTCAAACTTGGCACTTTCACAATACATGTGAGAATCAATGATGTTCTTGTCCTTTTAGGAACGTACCATGTTTGATATTGTGGATGAGTGAGTAACTACCATAATTTTGGAATAAAAACCAAATCAGTTCAGTCTGTTCATCACACAATTCTTAATTATGCATTTAGGTGATTTGGAGTATAGCACAACAGTCAAACATGAAGTAGAAAAAATGAGGAAATCCAGCATTGTCCTACCTGTCTGCTGGGTCTTCAAATATTCTCTGCAGTCCTGAGGACACACTCCCACTGATGTCATGAGCGGAGCTGTGGTCCTGGAAGCGCCTGAGCTGCTGCTGGATGGGGGTGGGGCTGGACAGCGAGCGGGTGATATCGCCAAGTATACGCGGCAGGGGCCCCAGTTTGGCCACCGTCGCCTGCAGGAAGGAATTGTCACCCTGGGTTGGCGCGTTACCACATTATGGACCACAGAGGGCAATCGCATGGAGCCCGAGAGTTTGAGGGTGCAGATGGCAGATTGGTGGGTTGGCAGGAGGATTTTTTTTTGGTTGGTCGAGATAGTAGGCACCATAATGCATTGGTGGTAGGACAGCGTAACCATGGAGACACAGTGTGTTGGACAGGAAAGGGTGGAATGGATAGTGGCATGGGTAAACAGAGGAAAAAACAAAAGGAAAAAAGTCAAATTAGGGATAAAAAAAAAAAAAAGAAAAACCAAACACATGCTTCTACAAAAATGACAAAAGCAATTTCAAAAACAACAAATGGAAACAAACGAGGAAAAAAAAAAAAAAAAAGGTCAAATGCAGGCCATGCATCAAACAACAACAGAAGGTTATGTCTGAGACGAGATAAAAGAAAGGTTGAGATGGATTAACTCATGGCAGTAAACAAAAATATTGTGCAGGGAGGTTTTAATCGCAGTTAAAACAAAACCATGCTCCAGACGCAACAGGTCAGCAAGGGTTAGGGGAAGGGCGTGAATGCGCTGTGTCCAATGCCATTAAACAGAATGTTCCAGATTTAACAGGGACATTAACCTCGAGGCTAACTTAACCTAAACAATGAGTTATGACATTAACACCGCACACAAGAGCAAAGCTTTTTCCACACACAGCTGTTTAACAGCACTGCAATGTCAGGTTGAACATTTAAAATCTGCTAGAACCTTACAATGTTTAGTGGGGATCAAGCATTTACTGACATGAAGCACACAGCTCAACAGAAGACATTTGCGGCAATACCTCTGAGGTATGAAATGTGCTTCCTGATTTTGAGACATGGCCATTCTTAATTAATACTTAAATGTGCACTCAGTATTTCTTTTTCATTTATTTTGAGTAGTGTTCATGTTGCATTTGCTTGTTGCGCAAGTAAATTATTTTTAAATGGAAGGCAGTTGGTAATACATTACTATAATAGTGAAGGTTAAAATGAACTAAAAGTTTAACTTTAAATTGCATAATTATTTTTCTACTCCAATTAATTTAACATTTGAAATATAAACATTTAAATGGATTTGTTCTAATTTAAATACTGAAGAACAGCAAAAATTATGATGATTATGTGCAGATCTTTAGCAAAATGCTTCTCTCTAGAGTTTATTTTTCTAGCTGACTGAAATTTATGGTCACCAATTTTATTTATTTATTTACTTTTCTAAAGGGAATGTGACATTCTCTGAATATGTAATAAAATGCACAGAATTTGAAATCAGAGACTTGAAATCAGAAGTAACTACGATTTATTGGATGTGATGCAGACGTCAAAAACAAAGTTACACCAATTGATTTTTGGGATTTAAGAATCCATATTGTTTTGTAAAAATAAGAATTGATTAATATTGAGAAACAATTTTCCCCCCAGTCCTGGTAATTATTTTTTTCTTTGTCAAACACTTTAAATAAAATTAAAAAAAAAAATACTGAGTGCAAGAGGTTTACGTAATATTGTAGGCAGGCGTGTTTTTACACCCCCCACTGTCACGCCTTTTGAACAAATTGAAGCTCAGCTGTTGTAAGTCTCTGTAAAACCAGACATTGGCCTACGGTAGATTTTGTTGTAAGAGGTATTGTTGCAGTATAAGGGTTTGGAGGGATTTCAGTACCTTGTCCAGCTGAGACACCACCTCCCAAAGCAGTGAGTGCAGCACCGACAGCTCACGGCCCAGGTCAATGTAGCCCTCAAAGCCCGGTGTGTTGGAGATAGTCTCAAGATTCGAGATTTCGAGCAGAAAACGGGTCATACCAGCCCACTCGTGCTCCAGGAAGTCATTCATGAAGGCCATGTACTCCTCTTTATTTCCAAATCTGATGTAACAGAGGATGTGACACGCATAAGAAATTCAATAGTACTGAGAGTGCTCAAAGGCAGGCAGACAGTGAAGTTTCATGATGACTGCATTTACAAACACAACAATATTCCAATATTAATACATGACATTAATACACTGATTATGTAAGTGTCACCTGATTTCCACCACAAAATTAAGCTATTTTGACTCAAATTTTCACATTTGAAACGGTTTAATATTATGAATTTTATTAAGTGGACTTTATGAAGAGTGTTTCTGACATACTTGGCAAAGTTAGCAAGATTCTGGATGACTTTGGCAATGAGGGTGAGTGTTCGAGAGGTACGGTCGTCTGGATACTCCTGCATTAGACTGAAGAGCGAAGGGGACATGATGGCAGGGCACAGGAAACGCAGGAAGAGCGATGCGCTAATCAGACGCTGACTGATGTCCTGCTTCCCTCGAGCATGACACTGCTGCTTCCATGATGCAAACACCTCCTTTAGTTCCCGTGGAAACACACTGTCCAGAGCACAGCAGCAGGTTAGCATGGAACTAACGCAATTGTAAGCATGAGCATACAGTATGAACATACCACAAACAAGAGCAATGAAATTTTACTAGTTACTAGTAGAAACATTATGAACTGCATAAACATACTGCAGTCCAAAACGCTGGGGTCCACAAAATTCTTTATATTTTTGAAAGATATTTCTTATGATTTTCTTATGTTAAGTCTGTAAATATTATTAAAATTTTAGTTTTTAATTCTTTTACTTATAGTTTTGTTTGAATAGATTTTAAAATGTAATTTATTCCTGTGATGGCAAAACAAAATTTTCAGCAGAGTGTCAAATGATCCTTAGGAAACCAGTATTTGTCATTATTATCAGTGTAAGAACTCATAAGAATCTAGCTGAAATAGAAATTTTGTACATTATGTTATAATAACTGTCTTGATAATTGTTACTTCATAAAAATAATAATGATCATTTTGGTCAATATAGTGCATCCTTGCTGAATACAAATAATTTCTCAAAAACAACAACAAAACAAATATCTTACTGACCTCAAACTATTAAATTCATTTATATATTTATTTTCTTAATGCATTATAACATTTTTATTAAATATGTACATGCATGTGTTTGTATTTATATATACATAAAACATATACACAGTATACACAAATATATTATGTAAAGAAAAACGTTTATTTTGGATGCAATTAATCGTTTGACAGCACTAGTTATAAGTTCTAGGAATTGAATAAGTTACCAGTAAGAGTTGATGATCTTGCAGAAGGCCAGCTCACAGCACATCTTTAGGTTACTTTGGTGCTCTGGAAGCTCACTGCCAGAGCACTTCGATGGGTCTACTTCACAATTTTCATCTGACTCATAAAGGGCTTTAATAAACTCTCCTACAAAGCAAACACAAACATAAAAGTGAAGGGTCTTTTTGCTACACAAACTTATACACCACGGTGAACGTTTACCTTACCTAGTGCATCATGCAGGTACTTCTGTCCCACCAATTTGAGGTATTCTTCAATGGCTTTGGTGGCTAGCGTGTTTTCCCTAAAGATCAACACATCATGATCAGCGCAGCGATCCACCTCCGACATCACCAGATCCGTTAGGAAGTCCTAATAAAGAAAGTTTGATCAACTTCTAGTAATAAACAAGTGATTTATAGCTAATTTAAAGTGGCAAATCGTGGCGTCGTACCTTTGCACGTCCCGTGCTCTGCAAAATGTGCACGAGCGCGCTGGCCATCTCCTCTTTGTTCTTCACGCTGATGACGGGCTCCAACACAGAGCACAACATGGTATAGTTATTGGTCACAAACTCTGCAAACTCTTTGTACTGCTCCATGGGTAGGATGGAGACGGTCTGAAAGCGAGATTTGATGCGGATGGAGGGGCCTCCACCTTTGGTTTTGCTGGTGGTGGGGGTACTGACCGGATACCATTTCTCCACAAACTGCCTTCCCATTACTCCCTGCACCGGTATGTTCACCAGGCCCACATAGTTGTTTTTGTCCTTTTTCTTTTTCTTGTCCACATCACGATAGATATGTACAGTGATGCTCTTAATGGATGGAACGCCGGAAAACTCAAAGTGTTCCCCCCAGAACAGGCAGTCAGAGCGGGTTTTGCTGGTGGTGCGGGCGTACAGCACATCATCCAGGCACAGCTCGCAAAAATACTTCTTTTTCGGGGGCAGATCTTTGGCCTCGATGATCCACAAGCGGAGGACGTTTTCCGCTCGTCGGCAGTTGTCCTGGTGATGGAATGACATGGATTGAACCACAAAAGCTCTGAAGTATAAAACAAGCATTTTGTTTGGATAAAAAAAAAAAAAAACTAGCATCTTACAGTCACCTTATTAGGCTGCACAGTTCTCTTGAGGTTCTCCATCCATTTGTCCCGTTCAGCAGCAGAGGAGCAGCTGAAGCACTTACTTCCACCTGAGTACGCCACCTATGTGAAGAGAGGGAGAAATTCAGCAATTCATTCATGAAATCATTTGTTTAAAATATATGTTATAAACAACTGAACTGCATCCCATGTGTGACCGTGGACAACAAAACTAGTCATAAGTAGCATGGCTATATTTGTAGCAATAGCCAAAAATACACTGTATGGGCCAAAATGATTTTTGCTAAAAATCTCAAAAAGACAATGTTCCATGAAGATGGTTCGTAAATTTCTCACCGTAAATATATTAAAACTTAATTTTTGATTATTTGGACAACTTTAAAGACAATATTCTTCATATTTTGATTGTTTTTGCACCCTCAGATTCCAGATTTTTAAATATTGTCCTATGCTAACAAACCATACATCAACAGAAAGCTTATTTGTTTTCAGCTTTCAGAAAATGTATGTATCTCAATTTTAAAAAATGTATTCTTATGACTGGTTTTGTGGTGCAATATATTATGTGGTTGCACTTACGATGTCAAGATAGTTAGACCACAGTAAAACGTATATTATATATATATATATATATATATATATATATACACATACATACATACATACATACATACAGTGTTGGGGAAAGTTACTTTTAAAAGTAATGCATTACAATATTGCGTTACATTTTTTAGGAAGTAACTAATTACGTTACTTAGTTACTTTTTATCGAAAGTAATGCGTTACGTTACTTTTGCATTACTTTTTAAATATGGGCAGAGCTTGAGTGTTTTTTTTTTTATATAAGAAGTTCTATTTATAGCAAATGTAAAAGCCCTTTCACACCAAAAAGTGTCAGGAATAAACCTCAGGCTGAAGAAAAAGTAAAT
>JAUMHE010000043.1:13226818-13237936 GCA_032359235.1 Enteromius mattozi | reverse complement strand
TAAGAAACATCTTTAAAAACCATTAAATATCTTACTGACCCCAAATATTTGGGGTCAGTAAGATATTTAATGGTTTTTAAACATGTTTCTTATGCTCACATATATATATATATATATATATATTTTAAATGTTACAGTAAATTTTGCCATTACATTAATTAATAACATGAAATAATTGTATTTTATTTAAATTACTTTTAACCATTTAACAAATTATTAATGCTACTGAATCTTATTTTTAAATTAAAAATGATCTTTAAGTGCTATATAATCTAAACTATAAAAATATATGGAAATATGTTTAAAGAATGACAAACAAAAAAACAAGCATCACTTATATTATTATCTGACAACCCTATCAAAACTCTCTAATATATTCCTGTGGATATTTTGCCTGGCTAGAGTAACATAACAGTAACATCCTATAAATCTTACCTAACATGGAGGTTCCCTCTGGTGGATACTCTGGGAACTGTCCTTCAGAGGGCACACTGACTGTCCTTCTCAGGCTGCGACCCTTTGATGAGGATGCTGTGGGGCTTTCGTGGACCTCGGATTGCATCTGGGAACAAGTCAGAGGTCAGAGGTCAGTGGATGGAGGTCACAGGGGTACACATTCTAACAGCGGGCCAGAAAGCCCCTTTTCCTGACAGATCTACTAATTAACTAACCGTTCAAACGAATCTGAAAGCAATCCGTCAATCAGAAACTCTCTCAATACATTAAGTGAATTGATTATTCCCTTTCATAAGCTCAAGATGAAATCGGTTGGCTTGCACTGTGAGAGTAATGTGCTGGAACTCATTAAAGAAGAGAACAAATCATTAAACTGTGCTAAATGAGGCTCTTTAACTAACAAGACCAATTTGGATGGGACTAGTTTTCCTTAAAGGGATAGTTCATATAAAAATAAGAATTCACTCATCCTAAAGTTGCATGAATTTCTATCTTCTGCTAAACACAAGAGAAGATATTTTGAAAAATGTTGGTAACCAAACAGTCTCTGATCCCCTTTGACTTCCACCAACTGTTTTTTATTAAATTTACTTTGTGATTTTATTCAAATCACAGACGCCTCTGTCAGGAAAACTAATCCCATCCAAATCAAAATTACATCCGCAAACAACTCATTTAACCCTCACAAGGGGAAACGTACAACAAAGCACAAACATCATCTGTGTGTCTTCATTTAACTGTCCTTCGCTCTTCATTCCAATGGAGAGGAAGAGAGAAGAAAGAGGGGATAAAGCATAGGGAAGGAGTGCTTACCTCTTCCTCCTTGTTGAGCAGGATGAGCTGGCTATCGGTCAGGATGCAGTACTTCCTCTCCCAAACGCAGGGCTCCGTGAACGGCGACTGGCCGCAGGAGAAGCGGTGGCTGGGCGGCCCCTTCACATCTGTGCACAGGGGACAGAAAAAACACCTTAGAATGGGTTGCCATAAAAAAGGACCACCACAGAAACAGGCTTTCTTCATGTCAGCAATGATTCTCTTCGACTAAAACTTCAGGACTGAGCTACGCTTTTGATGGGACTTCTAAAAAAATGCGGCTACATATTCCCTCACAGCTTGCAGAAATAGACAACGGCCCTTAGAGACTTTCTTCTCTTCTTTATTTAATCACCAGTTCACCTCACAAAAATAGACTCTGGACAATGATGCTGCTCATAAGAAAACGAGTCACACTGGACTCATTAAACACTACTGTGAGCAATTTCTGCATCAGTAACAGAATCAAATAAATTTGTAAAAATAACAGTCTCCACTACTGTCCTCCACTCCTCCTTCAAAATGATCACAAATTAAAAAAAGATTCATGCCAATATTGTCCAAAGCCCACTTTTCTAGGGTGTTTCCAAAATATTTTTAAAAAGGTATGTTATGTTCAACAAGGCATTACTTTTTTTGCATTTATTAAAAAAATAAAATAAAACAACAACAACAACAATAAAACAAAGCAGATTTCCTTTTTGTATCCATAACTCTAGTCTTCAGTGTTACATGATCATAAACAATTTTAATATGCTAATTAATGTTAAAGACAATTTTGCTGCTTAATATTTTTTGGCAACTGGTGCATTTTTTCAATATTATTTGATAAAAAAAAAAAACCCAAAAGAGTAGCATTTGAAATTGTTTTTATTTAACCACATCATTAAATAATTTAATGTAGGAACTAAACTATTAATTCACTTAAAAAAAAAGGAAAAAAAAAAAAAGAAACTTTTACTGAATGCACACTTTCCCTATGTGACTCATATTTGAGTAAAACTGAAAATTCAGCAAGAACAAAGCAATGCAAAATTGTATTCTAAATAACGGACTTCAGTGGGTGGCTGGGATAGGTTGAAAAAGAAAAAAAGATTGGTGATGTCAAAGTCGTTTCATTGTCTGAGAATTTTTTTACATTGCGATTGAAAGATTACAAAGAATCTCTGTCTTCTGAATAATTTGCACAATAAGACTATAAAAGTGCAATGTAAACTTTGATTTGACCTTTTAACAGTTTAATTGAACTGTATGGTGTTCTGCACACTGCTGCCTGTAGAGGGCAGTGTTATACTAGTTTATAGCGTTGCTCATGCGTTCAAGCAATCCACCTCTGTCACAGGATTCAATCTCAGTGAGGGGAAAAAGACAGCAGGAAGCTCGTAATTCTTTATATCTCTCTCAGATCAAACAAACCCTGTTAAGGGAAACATCTGCTTTTTTTTTAAAGCAAGAACTGAGCGATTAAATACGTTTAACACTGAGTGCATTTTGAGAACGATCACATATCACATACCAAAGAGTGGAAGCACTTGTCAGAAAACATTACTGCCAAAAAGCCTGGCGGTCCTCCTTGTCTATTAATTGATCATTTAGACCTTCGCTAAGCTTCATCAATCAGTTCTGGCTGACAGTTTTGCTGTACGGTTGACCAGAACGAGACACAGAAAGAACATGTCAGGGCTCAAGGTCAGAGGTCAGCCCGCCCTGATGTCACTCTGGATCAGCCGAGTGTGCCAATAGTAGCTTTTCCCAGGCCTCATGACTAAATTAACACCACACAGACGCAGAAGAAAGTGACGCAATGTGTCTCAAGAGGACGGGTGGGACTGATGCACCGCTCAGTTTACTGACCGCAGTCATCTTGTCCACGACTATTTTCCACATAAGATATCAGCCTAAAGCAACGCTATGATGAAAATGCACAAGAGAGAAAGAAAAAACACTAGCTCCTCATACAATGTGAGATCAGGAAATAGAGTGGACTAAAAATGCATGTAAAGTGTAATGTATTGTATAAAATAATAAAATGGTTAAAAAAAAAAGCAAAAATTGTTTAATAATTTGAATAATCATATAATATGCAAATCATGCACACTATGATTTTTTTTTATTATTCTTTTATTCAGCAAGGATGCAATTTTGGATCAAAATGTTGGTACAGACATTTGTTTCATTTCTATTTTTGCACAAATGTTTAACTTTTTTAATTTACTATTCTGTATCCTGAAAATAATATGTTTCAAGGTTTACAAATGATTTTTTTTATTTATTTAATTTTTTTAAACTGATAATAAGCATCAGGATATCAAAATGAATTTTGAAGGATCTTGTGACCCTGAAGACTGTAGTAATGGATGCTGAAAATTCCTCTTTGCCATCACAGAAATACATTACATTTTGAAATGTATTAAAAAATAGTGATTATATTATTTCACAATATTTAGTGGTGTTACTACATTTTCTAATAAATACACTAATTCCAAACTTCTGCACACTACTAGCTGTACCTCTTAACAATAACATATTATATACATTTTGAAGTGATGAATCAAATCAGACAGATAGAACCGATTTAGAAATCAATCAAACTTTCCAAATATTTTAAACGTTTGTTACGTTAAATCAGAAACGCTATCAAGATTCAGTTGGCTCTCTGTACGCTTACATTTTATGGAAAAAGCAGCTTGGACAAACTGTTCCTTTTATTTTCCATGGAAAAAGCCAAATGAGTGACATGAGGTTGATGATGACAGGAATATACTTTAAGGGTGAATGATCTCTTTAATGACCCATGAGCCATTCACAGCGTTGATTATGTTTTATCACCAGAGATCGGTCATCATAATTATATTGTGACTACTGGTAATATCGCCCAGCCCTAGGTGTGAGCAAGAGTTCTGGAAGACAACGAGCTCAACACTGACAACGACACAAACAGTTCTTCTATTTACTGCTCTGCAAACAAGCATACAACTGTGTAAACAGACATGCTTTAATGGGTGTTTGGATAAGTGCTGGAAGGCAAACGAAGGAGACTGGCGGCGCTCCACTCAAGGCGGCTTAGGAAAGATGGAGGTGAAATGTGTGGGAGTGGAAGGAGCCGGTCCAATCTAAAGCCTGTCTGTTTGAGACGACAGCTCGCGCTCAGCGGCACAGTGGCAGCATACAACATATGGACGGGCGAGATAAAGTGACTTCTCCAGAGATCTCATATGCCATTAGGAAACGTGTGAAGCTGTTGGGAAAGCAGTTGACAACTCCATCTGATGGAACACAATATCTTCCATAATTATCTATGCACACTGAGACTCTCCAGGCACGAGAGACTTGAAAATAGCCCTGTTCAATAACATCAAATTTTCCATTACAAATGTGTAAATTGTGCGCCACTAGTGTGTGAATTTCAAAAATAGTTGTCCATTTTAATCTGTGTTATTTAAACCTCATCAACCAGCATCATCCACTGAGTGTCAAGGAGATTTATTTCAGGAATTTTAATTGCATCCAGCACAGATTCAGTGCCTCGGTGTTCACCTGCAGCTGTTCATACCAGCTATGTGGCAAATCACGGCTTCTCTTGGGGAGAGTAAAAGGCCAGTGAACATTGAGGATCAGAGATCTCTCAAAACCAGCAGATGGAACAGCCTCTCAAAGCCCTTTATTCTCGCCATTGGAAAGAACTCAATAGTGTTTTCAGAGCTGAGAATTCTCATTTACATCTCACTGAACTAGTCTTGATTGCGTATGGAAGGCTATACATTGCAGATTCGTTTATTTTACTTAATTTGTAGAATGTTATGCAGAATTGTGACAACTATTTCAAAGCTTTAAATAACTTTGGTTAAACTAATTCTCTGAGGAAAATTCAACATACAGAGTTCCCACCCTTATGAAGCAAAGTATATACTTTTTCTAGCTATGATTGCACAATTATTTTACAGTAATTTAATAGAGGTTGTTATTTGTATTTTGAGTACCAATTATTTGATTTAATAGAATTTAAAGAAATATATTTATATGCAAAAGAGACTTTAATTGCAGCTCAGTCAGGATTCAGCCTCTTCCTTCTTTTTTAATGAATTTTTATGGCCTGGGAATTTATATTTATATAATATTTTAGGTTTTCCATGATTATGGGAAACCTGAATGCTAGCTCAATTAACAGCATCTTGGGCACATTGCTAATTATTACAGATAAAAAACTAATTTAATCAAATAAAAACAATGTAATATTTAAAGGTGCCTAGTATTCTAGTATTAAGGTGGCCTCGAGAAAACATGAAATATTTGAAATAAGACAAAATTCAGCTTTAAACAAGCATTAACATAAGTTAAAACAACAAAGCAAAATCAAGCAATTTCATGTTCTAATTCTGGAACCAGGTTTAAATTAGGGTTAAAATTATTTGTAAAAATTATATACGGAAATATCACTTCTAGTCCTGGAAATGCTAATTGTAAATTAAATTAATTAAATCATCCAATCGTCAATCCTAATTATTCTTTGTCTGAATCATTCTTTTAAAGTAAGACTATTTCTCTCTGTGGATGAATGTACTGTAGATTGGCAAGTACTGTAACAGCACAACAAACTAGAGAGGCTCTAGTCCACTGAGATGGCAAAACGTTTAACACTTGCCCAGGAACCTAATTACTGTGATCTCCTGCTAAATTTATCAGTGGTATAGAAAAAAGAGAACCCCTCCCTGAGGTGTTCAGGCAAAGGAACGTTTAGTTAAGTGTGAGTATGTCATCTGAAATCTAGCGTCTGTCCTGACAAAGTCCTGTTACATAACCTCTGCAGAAACTCATTTTAACAAAAATGTTATTTCTGCAGAATTCAGCGTGTCCATCAACCTCAACTGAGCTCATCTTTCACTCCAAATATCCTCTAGATTGAAGCGCAGAGTCAGCAATGACAGAGTACACTAAAAGGATGTTACCCAACATGCTCTGTGAGGGGGACGACAGCTCTGAAGCGAGAAAATAGATACTAATCAAACCCTGAGATGACAGAAAGGTCGTTTAAAATGTCAAGAGACAAGGGCATGAATAAAACCCCCATAAAAAGGTAGTATCTCTCACTAAATAAACTTCATAAGAAAGACTTGAAAAATGTATCAGAAAGAACACTCATTTCTCTGGAAAGGAAATGCAACCACAGAATTCTAGATCAGGTGACCTCTGTGGGGAAACAAAAATGAAAGTCACAAATGAAACAGTCCAATTCGGGATCTGGATGTGCAAAACTAAATATTTTTTAAAATGACCAGCAGGTTGTCTGAAATACTAGTTGACTAATTTGTGTTAAGGAAGCCCTGTTAAGGAATGGAACAAAGGTCTCAAGACTTGTTTCAAAAGTATGGACTACTTTTAACTTGACACACAATATTAAAAATGCATGCTTGGGATGTAAAAATAAACGTGAGGTATGAAGGAACAGCCAAAAACATCTGTAAAAATGTGTATGGCTGAAGCAGTGGTGCGTAAAAGTAAGTCAAAGACATCAATAATAATAATAAATAATTATCATTATACTATATTATTATTATTATTGTTATTATTAACAATGTATGCATAACTACATTATGACAATTATTATAATGTCATAATCCAGTTATTTATACCTTGTTATTGTTAATAAAGATGTTAATAATAATAATAATAATAATAATAATAACAATCATCATTATTATTAACAATAACAATGTATAAATAACTATGTTATGACACTATATTACTACTATTTGGAAAGTACAAAATACCACTGATAAGGATAATAATAATAATAATAATAATAATAATAATATTACAACCTATGTTTATAAATAGCCTTAAATTATTATTATTATTATTATTATATTTATATATTTGTATTATTAATTTTTATTCATTCATTTATTAAAAAAAACAATAAAAAAGAGAAAAGAAATATAGGTTAATAATAACAACAACAACAAAAAAGTCTGTCAAACAATTAAGCATTTAAGTTTTCAAAATGTACATAAAAATCATTTCCAGCTTCTGTGCTGATAATTTCGGCCTTGAAGATACACATTAAGCTGTGAGGGCAATTATTTTAACAGCAGTGAGCTGTGGTGTGTAGAGAGACACCTGGGCTCCAGAAAGGGTGTAATAAGACTGTAACCGTGTGGGTGTCCTAGACATGGTCCTATGTGCACCCATATGTTTGTTTGTGCAGCAGCACAGCTTGAAAACAATTACTGCAGGGTGGCTGCCAGCTGATCCCAAGAGCTGCCCGTTTGTGACCCCGTAATGGAGCTGGAGCCCACAAATAGAGCTCACCCAAGAGGTCAGGAAAGGTTCAGACAGACTAGCAGGAAGTGAGTGTGCATGTGTTAGATTAAAGCTCCATGTGTGATAAAGGAAGATGATGTGATATCATCATGTTTGTAAGACGTCTGAGGCAATATTTAAGAAATAAGGCATGTGTGGATTATCTACGACAGTATGAAAATGTAAAAAAGATGAGTCAAGCCAGTGTTGCATCAGCACGTGTGGTACACCACGGCTTACAATGTTTGAGTAACTTGGCACGCAGATATATCACAAGCAGATCAAACATCTGTGATGAGCATGTGCGTGACACTGACCAAGACAGGCCTAATGTACATCTCTATGATCACAGACAACCACTGAGAGCCAGACCGGCCTTGCATGTGTCTGATGAAGGGTAATCCTAACCCCTGCAGCACTGCCTGGAATGTCTTCAGCTGAAGGAGAGGTCATACCACCTGTCCAGGATGAGGTTTCAGAGAAGGGAATGCCTGGGACCAACAATCACTGCCAACACAGAGAAAACTCTGTGTGCAATCAAGCTCCAAAATTTGAAAAAGCACGATAAAACTGGCCCAGAAGTCTCAAATGCTAGGCTATATTCCAAGTCAAACATTAGCTTAGTATGACATACAGACCAAACTTCAAGTCATTTACATTGAAATCTTTCTCCAAGCTAAATTAATGAAACTGAGATGGTTTGAGATCATGTTAGAGTAAACTACTAATTAAAATGGTGCAGTTTGTGTTGTGTATATGTATGTTTATAATAGATGTTAATACAATGCAAAGTATCAATTAAGTTAAATAGGTAGTGTAAGGTATGTTAAAATACACATAATTTGGTCGCAAACATACTGGTTTATATAGTTAAGAGATTCACAAACACTTTACGAGCCACTTTGATTGTTTTGAACACAAATGGAACAACATTAATTCTTTTCTCATGACAAACCACACTATAAAAGTAGTTCATAGCATACTGCAGACATATGAGGAAAGCAGAAGTGTGATGAAGTGAAAAAAAAAAACAGGGAAGCATCGGTCGTTGCAGAACTAAAATACGGATGTTGATGGTCTAGCTCCTTTTTAGACTCCACCACTTTAACGTCTGCTACATTTAAAAACATTTAACAAAAAAATATCTTACTGACCCCCAACTTTCAAACATTATAGTGTATCAAACTATGCAGTGTAATATACACAACCAGTCAAAAATGACATTTAAGGGCTCATCCACACAAAGCCAGACCTGTCTGTTTTTTTTTCTTTCTTGTGCTTCTGTAAACACAGCGTCATTACAAGAAATATCTGCGTACACATGAAACCACTGAAACAGACTGAAACGATGTATACATGCCAGACCAGTATACAGTGCTGCAATTCTGCCACATCGATAAACTTAAATGGAGAAGATGACGTGGAGAATGCACAAAAATCTTGCATGATGTATAGTATACAAAAACCCAACAAAACAAGAAAAACACAAACATGGAACAATACATTTATTTACCTTTTAATGTTCATTGTTTGTTCATGTTGTTGTTGCTGTTATGTGATTGTCTGACTAGGGTTGAGACGTTGGTGGTGAGGACGTCATCATTTCACAAAATTTACAGAATTTTCTGTACACACGAAAATGCAAGGCTGTCGTTTTCAGATTTAGTCATTCTGGGACCTGATTTCAAATAATAGTGGCTTCAGGCTTCCAAAACGCTGCATCAGTCTGAATGAAACAAAAATTTTTAGGTATACAGCTAAACGGATCTCTGTGGCCCTAAAGGCCATTGCACACAAGTCCAAAATTTTTGCACATTGAAAAATAAATACGACCTCACGTTGTGTCAATCACGTTTACATACTGCCTCTGAAACTTTCAGGCATGAGGTAAGTAAGTAAGTAAGTAAGTAAATAAATAAATAAATAAATAAATAAATAAATATCGGACCAGGTTTGATTTTCTGCATGTTTGCATCTGTAGTGACCATTTTGATACTTCAAACAACAACAACAACAACAAAAAAATTCCACCAAAAAGGACAGATTGGCCATTAGCACTATAAACACATGATGTCGGTGTCATTCATACGGGACGCCAGAGGGCACACTCCCACAGAAAAATCCATATATCCAGAGAAGTACCTAAACTCATAGCGGAGCCATCGCTGTAACTGAGTAAACAGAATATAAAGTTTTGAATGATAAAAAGTCAATAAACCCTCGACTTCAAGAATTTATTGTTTATCAGTGTTTAAGTCATCTCTCTAATTGGTGTAAAAAAAATTTTTTTCAGTAGTCTATGGAACATATTTTCTGCCTCATTTTGTGACAAAAAGCTACATCCGCTCACAAAGGCAACATTTGAATGGTATTGTACAGTAAAAAAGTTATAATGTTCTCTTTTGTGAAAAAACAGGTTTAAAAATGTGAATACAAGGGAAGTTTAGCTTTAGGCATTTTAATTTAAGCATGTTTAGCTTAGCTAGTTCTCTCTAGTACATACCGGTTCGTTATCCCAGGTGCTATAATGGTACAGTTTCAGTACCCAACCCTAATTTTGATAAATACAAAAATACATACAAAAATTTTTGACTTGGTGTGCAAGGACAAAAAGTGAAAATCATTTCAGTTTAGTAAATCAAAAATTACTCTGATTCAAACTGAAAACTCATGTAATTCCACTCAATAGAAAATCAATTGTGTGTTTCGTTTAATGGAACTGGTTCTGTTTAAGAAGGCTATTGATTCTCAACCCGACATTCAGTGTACATTAAAAGGATCAGATTACATCACTATTAAGCAGATACTCAAACATCCAGTCTGTTGCGCAGTTTAGAAACATGAATTGGCTGATTATATTGGGATCTTTCACCCAAATGAGTCTTTTCATTACGTTGAACTGTCATTAGTTTCATATACGTCCTAATGCCAAATTCCCACAGTGCTTGCCAGGTGTGCGCACACCCTGACACACAACAGATCGCGAAAAGAGAACAGAAGATGCTTTGTGTCGCTCAGCCGCGGAGGCTGTGGAGCGTCACCCTCCTGCCCTCTCATGAGCCAACCTACACAGCACCCAACCACCTGGTCTCCACAACAACCCTTAAACACAAACAGCCAGTCCAATAACAATGCCTGAGCACAGAGGGAGGGGTGTGGCCACAGCACGTTGATTATACTTGTGGAAGAACACTAGAGTCAGCACAGGGAAAGAGTGCGTGATATAGTGTGTACGTAATGGAGTGAGAGAGAGAGAAAAGAGCGAGAAGGTGTGGTGCAGAAATGGCCCGTATATACCCCTGATTGACAGCTCGTCTCGTGTTGATATAAATAGCCCATATATGAAACCGTGAGAGAGCAAATGTTCTACCACTGTTACCACAGACTAACGGCAATACTGAAAAGAAAAAGAAAGGAAAAAAGTTACACATACATATATGCATATGCATATATATATATGCATATATATATATATATATATATATATATGCATGCATATATATATATATATATATATATGTGTGTGTGTGTGTGTGTGTGTGTGTGTGT
>JAUMHE010000043.1:13199771-13220272 GCA_032359235.1 Enteromius mattozi | reverse complement strand
GAGTCTTTAGCCACTCAAACTCTACTCCTCACCGTGTATTAGGATGATAGAGACACATGTCCTCTTCCAGGCAGCTTCGTAACTTTTTATGTTGATTGGAAATTCTTCATTATTTTTCATGATCGTGGAAATGGTAATTTTCACTGCTCTAGCTCTTTTCTTAAAGACACTTCACTAACTGGTGAAGCTCAATTATCTTTTGCTACACATCATAAATATATTCTTTGTTTTTTTCTCATTGTGTTAATGATTAAGGGAATTTGGGCTTTGTTTTCCCTCCTATATATATTTCTGTGAAACAAGAAACCCTGGCTGGATAATTTCATGTCCATAATCACCCTGGAGTGCTCAAAATTGTGAATATACCTAAAAGTAAAAAATATTAGAGGTGCCAATAATTGTGGTCAACAAGTATTGGAGAATATTTTCAATTGTTTTAATTTAATAATAGGTTAGAATTGTGTGAATTTTTTTAATGAAAGATCAAAAGGATAAACAATGCAGATTTATTTTCACAGTCACCTTTACCAAGGGTGCAAATATTAATGGAGGGCACTGTTTGTTCATAATGAATCAAAGCTATGACATCCGGTACAACAGTAATTTGATTGTACAAATTATTGTACAAAAAGAGACATGGTTACAATGGATGTCGCTTTGATCTTGATCACATGAAGAGGTTGATAATCATATCCTTTTTTAACATTTGGTCAACAGCATGTTGGCGCCACATTAGTACAAAAGCACAACAAACTTAAGTGCAATCGATGAACCAATGAGAATGTTAAAGAAGAAAATTCCTTCCATGAGTTTCACCATGTCACTGTGAAAAGTATGTGCCTTGTGTCACGTAAAAAGAGACATACAGCTGGTGAGCAGGGCTCTCTGTCATATGCCAGATTTTGGGATTGGGCAGTACATTTCCAGAGGAAAGGATTTAGTACAGAAGGTCAAAGCTGTAAATATTAAAGTCGACAATCTCTGCTGAGATTTACCATGTGCATTATGGACTCTTCTGTGGATTATGAATAAACCTTGACCTACAGTTTTATAAAAAGCATAGAAACAAAGAAAATGAAGCATGTTTTCTACATTTCTACAAATATATTGGCATTAGATCATTACTGAGTCCACCTGGCTCATTAGGAAAATTGTATTAATTCCAAAATCTACCAACAGCCTTTTAATTGGACAATGTGCATTGGGACCACTGAGTAAACACAGGTAAAGTGTTTGTTTTACAACAATTTTGTTTACTTGTCTTGTTTACTGACATATAAACTCTAAACTACAAACACATCAAATTTGTTAAAGCATTCATATGCGCTGCGTTGTGATACTCTCTAAGATAGCGGAAGACGAATGGTTGAGTAAATTATGCTATTTTTGTTTTCTTTGCACAAAAAAAAAAAAAAAAAAAAAAAAAGTAGTTCTCCTAGTGTCGCAAAACTGAAGTTTAGTCACATGGACTGTTTCACCAATGTTTTTACTATGTTCCTGGATCTAGATCAGTTCAGTTGTATCGCTGTCTATGGAGGCTCTGATGGCTCTCTGATATCGTCAAAAATATCTTAATTTCTGTTCCGAAGATGAACGAAAGTCTTATGGCTTTGGAACATCATGAGGGTGAGTAATTAATGACAGAATTTTCATTTTGGGGTGAACAAACCCTTTAATTTGTGTTCCAAAGATGAACAAGGGTGTTACAGGTTTGGAAAGACATTAGTTAGTATTTAGCATTTTTGGGTGAACTATGCCTTTAAGTCTAAACCTTTACATCAGAAATTCTTAAATATAATAACTTAATTCAGTCAAGGGTTTCCAAATATTTAACTGGTAGTGCATGTCATTATTATCTATTATATTGGCCATTCTCCCCTCTATCAGCCATCGAAAAACTCCACCTATCTCAATTCGCTGTGAACTGTACCACTTAGTCCTACTATATAAAAGAAACTCAAGTCTGGTCTCCTTGTTGCTGAGCATGAGTATTTTAACATGGTATAAAAGATGATTGATGAGTAAACATCAGGTGCAACATGACAACATCTGTGTGCTATTGAACTTCACATTATTCATCTGGTTTATGTCATCCATACAAGGCAAAGCATTAAATGCAGGTGAGCAAAAGAGCACGGAGATAAAGTCACGTTCAAACTACATCCGACAACCATGAGCTTCTATTATTATACTATGTTCTGAAGTCAGTGAAGCAATTTCCTGCCTTTTTACGCCCTGCGAGAGTCCAGTCTGGACAGTAGCAATTAGCACCCTGTTACAGCCATCAAACAAGTTCTGTGCCTGGAGGCAGCGCATGAAAGCAATCATTAAACACCAGTATCCCACTCCACCGCTACAAGCGTGTGATGCAGATAAACACCATTATAAACAGCACAATCTGATCTGAAAAAGAGCAAAGGTCATGTTTCCTTTCAGGGTTTCAGTAATTGTTCTACAAAGCAAATACGGTTCGACATGTAGGTCATTATGACTGCTTAAAATAAGTGCTAATGCAGGACTGATAACATTTGTTTAGTTGACATTGCTCAAAGCTGGTAGTCCTATCCTCATTCTCTTCACAATCTCTGATCAACCATCGCCTAAAAAACATCCCAGCAACCTCTGCTGCAAAGGAGGACACATTGTCTACACGTCTGACCACAGGAAGTAATGACACAAGGCCCCCAGCTAAACCTACCGCCACTTTGTCGGAGTGATTTTTTTAGCTCTACTATTTAGTGCAGGAGGAAACCAGGAGGGACAGGGCATGCACGCACACCCCTCTCCTAAAAATAGCATTAGGCCCTACAAATCTGTCAGAAAAGTATCAGGAGAGGGCAGAGGGGACAACAGGCCACATAAAAAAATAAAATAAAAAAAAAGTACGTACATTGTCTTTTTTAAAAAGAGGCACTATTAAAATATCCATCATAACACTTCCACACTTGTAAGTTTACAATTAAAATAGCCTGAAATAAAAATGAAATTGCATAAAAAGGATATTAATAATGATATTAGTGATGCTGCTAAGTGTTGTATAATTATATTGTGAATATCTGATGGAACGCCCAGCCCTAGTTCCTGGCAACATCCCATCAGTACAGTAAACACATGGACGAACTCTTCCATGCATTTTATTTTTCTCTCAGCAAAGACAGACCCCCCAGAAACAGAGGAGTGTGTATTTTTAACCCACACATAGGTTGGTGCTTTCGCTTGGGCTCTTAAGTAGGGGAAATCCTGCCACCCCCAGACATCACCCCAGTGTGGAGGCTGAAAAAGATAAAAACTTTCCGTCTCCTCCTCCATACAGCAGGCTCACACGACATAATGTTGCTTTCAAACATCAATCAAAATCAAGATCAAAAATGATACTCAACTGATAACGGAGGAAAAGCAATGTAAAAGAGTTAACCCAAAAAACTAAACTTTGTCATCATTTAGGACACTCTTTCTCATGTCATTCCAAACTTGTATCACTTTCTTCTGTACAACACAATTAAAGTGTTTTGAAAAATGTTTTAAAGTTAATGGTCTCCAAAAAATATTTTTTTGGCATTCATAAAGCTTGAAACAACATGAGGCATTGCAAATAGAGTGCTGCAGGGATGACATACTTTTGTAGGCTAAAATCCAGAAACTATTTAGCATTTTGGCACTTTCAGTTCCATCATCCTGAAGCCTATGGTTTTTTTTTTTTTTTTTTTTTGAATGGGTTTTGTTAAATGCCCGAAATAAGGTCTGTGGTTAACACAAGCTCAATATATTTCCACGTTTTATTCTATGACATGAAATAAGAATCCCTTGTGTTTTATTTGAAACTTTTAAAAGGGCAAGTCGCTTAATTGGACCACTGAGTTTGTCAGGGACATTAAATAATCACATTAAACAGGTAAACTCATGTATTTACTAGTCTGTTTTACAGTCTCAATTCATTTACAATCATGCTCTTGCATACGAAAACTTCAGGCTCTGTGTGCGAAGATTATCATGATAAACATGTAAGCTACATAGACTTTGTTATCTTCTATCCAAAAACCAACAGAAAAAAAGAGTCAAGTTTTTTTGTTGTTGAAGGAACCAGACTGAACTTCTGGGTTGACGTTCAGTCTGATTCTGAACTATCACTTTAACGTTTTTGTTTAGATCTTACCAACAATAGCCCTTTATATTTGACAGCTAGGAGGAAAATGATGACTCTTGTGGAGTAGAACTGCTTCCCTGTTGTTTGTGCCTCAAAGATGGGGAAAAGGGTGTCAGAAAAAAGAGCTCTGCTTCACCTGCCTCACTGTAAGTGTTCAGTCCAGCTGAGCCGCTTTCTAAAGCCGTTCACTGCAAAGCCCTGATAAGATAGCAACAGACTGAGTGGAAACACAAGATTAAAGGTCTTGTGCAAAATAGATGAGATGGCCCACACAAAACCTGAAAAGACATTTCACAGTGATGCACACAAACAAAACAAGACTAGAAATGCATTTACAAAATGTACACAAATAGATAATGTTGTAACGCCCTGTACACATACCTTCAACGTCTTAATGATGTAGACGTCTATTTATGTGAAGGCGCCACATCAATGGGGCTTATCTCAGACTAAGTGATAGGCATCTGAAATCTTTTATGAAGTAACCGTAGAGCTTTTTCAATTGTGGTGCTGTACATTAGCATGGTAAAACTCTGGATGCTTCCCACAGTAGACTTCGGTCAGTCAGACTCGGAGGAGCCCGCAGCGCCTGACCCCATTTAGCCATTCTCGATCGACGAATCAAATGGGGCTTTCAGAGTTGCCTAATATCCTTAGGGTCTGCAAAGTGCATGAAATACACTAAAGGAAGTCTGATTTTCTTTAGCCTTTCACTGGAACTCTGCTCTCTTTTGGCAGCTTGCACAGCATTGCTAAGCAGTGAAGTGTGATCTGTGACTCTTACCAGTCATTTGCAGAGCAAACAGCGCACAACATGAACCTCTATATCAACAAGACACTCTATAACAACCTTCAAGCTGAAACACGCAATTTCAAGATTCAAAGAGTAAGAACTGACCGTCATATCTGACAGAGTTGCCTGGCATCCACATTAGAGATAATGTCTGTAATGGCTCACTATTAAAGTGAAGGAACAGCGTTTTCAACTGCTTTTGCTTTCTAACCCAGATTTTACAATGAATACAATTTGCAACCAAAGCAAAGAGCCAAAATTGTTCCAAAATTAAACCTAAAAGAAATTGCACACAGATTTCGTTGATTGCCTGGATCCAATAATTGGTCGGATTTGGGTTTTATGCATGGACAACTAGGTTATAAAAAGTATTTTATTAACAGTAATGTGAAAAAATTATATATTTCTACATATGTAATATATATCCCATATTATTTACTGTACAAACAAATTATGATTTTTACTACTACATTTTAGTAAGATTCAACCAAAGGCAAAAAGGATTGATTGGTATAATGCAACTGCTGCCATCAAGCCCACTACAAAACAGCAGCTACACCTACCAACCATCCATCTTCCAGAGGAAGACATGCAAGAGCACACACACAGCTGGTGTCGACCAATCAAACGCTACCACTGCTAATGGGAGGGGCCTTGTTATGCATCATGATGTCATTCAGTCCCTCACGCTATCCTCAAACAAGCCAGCTAAAGTAAAGCATTGTGTATGACAGACATTGCGTTATATATGTGCTTAGTGGACTGAGCAAACCATTCTCTTAACCAGAGTTCTGCTCCAAATTTATTGCAACAAAGATGTTGAAATCCCTTCCTGCTCAATGTTTACATACACCAAGCCTTCCTAAATAAATGCGGTTGCCTTAAGTGCACCTACAAAACCAAATGGTAAAAGCTTTAGAACAGACTAACGTGAAGGTGCTTGCCGAGGGCGAAATCTAAACGCTGAGGGCTCTGGTTCCTGTGAGAGCATATCAAATAACCTTGGCGTCACATGAGTCTCTGCCAGTAACATAAGATTGTGGAAGTCAAGTGCAGCGTGGCTTTTATTATCCATTTGATTCAGGCATTTTTGCTCAGAGTGGTCACGGTGAATCAGAGCAGACAGGTGGAAAATTAACATCTAGGCTTTTACGATGAGGAAGTGCCTACCAAATATGAGCAGTCATCAATTATAGCAGCGCTGAATGTTAAACAAAAGAACCTGAAGGTTTATCTTAGATCAGACTGCCTCGTCTTTCTCATGTTTCTCCATCCCTTATCATTTCCTTTTGGATATCTTGCTCATTTTCTTCCCTGTATCTGCCAACCATGTGTATCTTTATCAATGGCAGGTGTACCAGGCCAGAGAAGATATACTCCCCCTTGACAGCTTGGCTCACATGATTCCAGATGAGCGGAAGCTTTACTGATGCCTTTTTGCATTCGACCTGCTCACCCATAATGAATCACATCCATCAAAGGGCTGTGATAAAACACATGAGTTACATTAACCTGGGGCAAGAGAGCATTTAATTAATAGAATACGCCGCTCAGAGGATACAGCCCGACCTTGAGCAACTTCTAAGGAATTATCACCGAATGCACAGCTACACTGGATAAATACCAATTGAGGAATATTATAATTGGATTGGCCTACTTACAGGCACAGATGAGTCTCATTTCAACCGTAGAAATTCACAGGCACCAAATCCTCAGTGCATTTCTAATGCAGAGACATGAGCTGGTTAACAAGAAGATGTTGTTTAACCTTAGGGGTGTTATCGCAATCAAACCAATTAAGCCAATCAATTCTGACAATCCATGAGTCCTTGGGGGGGGAAGTAACACTCCTGTATCAGTCTTTAAAAGAGCAGGCAGGAAGCACATGCCACCGGTCTGCTGACACGCTTTAATCGATAGCCCAGAGTGGCAGAAATTCTTTCATGAGATCTCTTGCACATGGAATTAATGTTCAGATGCGAGAACGCAAGCTGTAGAGGTTATCAGGGTGTTGAGACAGACATTCCCAAGTCATTTAGAAAGAAAAAAGTTAAAGCGAAGTTCAATTATACGCATTATAAGTAGCTAATTTAAAAATAAAAGTATGAGATAAAACATTAGTTGTTAGAAACAAGCCAAATTTCAGGAAACTCAGGAATCAAAACAAAGCTAATTAAACAGCAGCAATAATTTAAAAGTAGCATTGCACTGCATTTTTCCCACTGGACATTTTAGGCTGAAAACTACATGCAAAATGTCACATTAATTAAAGCAATACACATATTAAAAATATAAAATGAAAACATGGAAGAGTTATGTTATAAGGTGTTCATTATAAATAGTAGTACGTCTCAATATGTTGATTGGGACCTGAGTGAAACAGACAGATTTTGTATTATCCTGAAAGGGCTTTTTTTGTGATAATGACCACCTTACTGTTCATCATCCTGCTTATTGCATGGCTACTTACCAAATAAATAAAAAAGAGAAGTAATACACAAGATATGAAACTACCATAGCTAGTGGTCTGAAAAATATGAGACCACAGAATCTTGAGACTGACAAATAATTATCAAGTAGCCTATCCCAGAAAGTCATACAGGGCAATATAGACAGTTTCAACGACAACAACATAAACAAACATTACGGCGCATGCATGCTTTTGTGGCCCTAACTTAACTTCAGGTTAACATCCAAATAGAATCAATAACAACAGCCAAGTCCTTCTGGAGTAGATTATTTTTTTGATAACAAGCAAAATATGTTCGCTGCGTAAATCAGACAGATTTATTAAAAATGCAAAATCATTATCTGCCAGCTTTAAGTACGAGAAACGAGAGGTTTCCTCGATAACGGCTGTAGACAAAGCAGCTCTGAGCTTACAAACGATGCCTTAAATGCAGGACGAAATGAAAATGACATTTTCTAAAGACAGTCTTCCTTCAGAAATACAGTGATATAAAAACACCCACGCCTCGGTTTGATTTTTAAACATGCAGTACATGCTCATGTTTATTCAACGAAGCTTTTTGGAAAATCGGTCGGTTTTTATATGAGGAGCGAAATATTTATCCAAGAATGATCAGGCATGGGCCTGAAAACAGGAAAGGGGGCTTCCTGTGTTTCAGGTAACGCCTGGAATCCCAGGACATTGTCTTCCAGCCACTCAGTCTCCATGAGTGAAAGGAAAGGGTGGAGAACTGACAGATACCTGCCTTCATCTCCTGGGAAACACCAGACCGCCACACTCTATTGACCCTCAAAACATTCACTCTTAAAACTAAAGCATCATCAAAAAAAAAAAAAAGGATTTATGACTTGCCCAAAATGATCAGCATGTTGTTTTGAAAGATCTAAGGAGACAATGGCACCTTTGAACCAGCCTTGGGAAAGGAAGCAAGGCAGGCAGCCTGGTGCATCAGAGTCGAGCATGTGAAACTCTTGTGACTACAGCGAACTCAATTCAGGACTCTCCAATTAAGGGGCTTTTCAAACTGAACGTTTAGCACCACAGGCAACTCACCAACATGCTGATGTGGAGTACCTGAGCACTGCATCAAACTTGATGAGGAACTTGACTAGACAGCATGTGTTCCACACAACTCATCACTCTTTGTGACAGAAATCACTGAAAAACAGTCATTATCCCAGTCGGCTCCTCAGGAGTTAGGGCTAGAAGATAAGCTCCTCATTTTCCCTGTTTCCAGCAAACCTTTAATAAGCATAGACATGAGAGTCTTTCTCTAAATAAAGAAAAAAAGTGAGCATCCAAAATCCACATTAAACAGGGCCTAACTCTCATCTATAAGGTGCTTAATAGACTGAAAATCAGGGATTAGTGGAGAGCCAAGTCAAGGACATTTAGTCATTTGAACTTAATTAAATCTGACTTTGCAATTAAATTATAGACAGATCCTTGGATGCAGAAACTCAACAATAAAATTAGACATAGCTGCTGCTCTACTGATCTATAGATACACAGCTTATATTGGCCAACGTTCACTTCATTTGTCAATATCAAAAGTGGATATGAATTATAATAGGCTAGAATTATAATCAGTGTGTCCCTTACTTCAACATACAGATCAGCATCACAGGGATCTGACATCACTTGGTAAGTAACACTTTAGTATAGGAACCAATTCTCATTATTAAATAGACGCTTATCAACATGCATATTACTAGTATAATGACTGTACTTCTAAAGCACATATTCTGAATCTGCATAACCATATTCTACATCCCTAACCTACCCAATACCCAAACTAAACAACCATCTTGCTAACTTAATAACAAATCAGGAGTTCATTGAGGCAAAAGTCATAGTAAATGGTTTGTTAATAGTGAGAAACGGATTTAAAAGCCGAAGGTCCACACGGAAATGTTTTTTAACCACCGCTGAGAAGAACAGTCATGGCCAAAACAAGTCCATGAATAGACAAGCTGGCATGGAAAACATTATTCTTAACAGATTCATAAGGGAAGTCAGTGGGAGAGAAGCTGGCCAGCATCCTTATTTGAGCTATTTCAGCTCTGGAATGCCACGATGAATGCACTGGTGCCGGTTGCTCTGGGATTTTGGAATCCAGTCCACTGAGGTCATTCTCGGAACGGTCTGCTTACATCATAGTCCCGGCCCTGTCTGCTGACAGCTACAATGAACGAACGAACGGTTCACGTTGGGTGGAGGGGAGGTGGTGCAGCACATCCTGAGCCGTCCGCCGCAAACACAATCCTACCATTCACTCTCGCCCCTCCCCACCCTCCTCTCGGCTTCCTCTACAAGATTAAACACATCTAAGCAGTAACTTCACAAATATTCAACAGCATTCACTTTCATCCACCGTGGCAGAACCGTCCTGGACCTTTCCATTTCAATATGAGGGGCATGATGTAAGAAGCTCGGTGGATGTAGGCAAACATTTTGAACCAGCAGGCCCAAACAGATGCCAAATCTGACAGGGCTACCTACACAACCGCCAACCCTGAGCTGTGTGTAAACGACTGGAGGAAGCATTTATACATTTCCAAAATTTCACTCCAGGCAACAACAAACCCAAAAAGCGCACAGAACAGGCTGCCTAATGAAATTCAAACCCCACATTTAAAGCACATAAACACCATTTACAGAACACAATTGGCTCTTGAATAAGCCTGTGTGGGAGGAACATGAACTATAACAGAACAGTTATGTTATTAGAATCACTGAGTGACTTGTTATTGCTATAAGACTTCCTAGTAATAACAAGTTACTGAATGAACAACACCAAAACTAAAGCCCCAGCTCCGCTAATTATTTTAAAACCGTGATTCACTTCCCGCTATCTGAGGAGGAGATGTTTAACATGATGAGCATGTAGCTGCTGTGGTCATTTAATTATGGATGACATGACATCCATGCTGGGGCCAGTTTTAATGTGAGAGGTCTGACTGCTCTGACTGTCAGTTATGACTCACTTCTGTCTCGCTGTGAGTTTGGGCTTACACCAGTGGGAGCGAATTAAAGACAAATACCATAGAAATGAAAATTATGTCATAGGGTGTTGGAAAGCACATGAACAGAGAAAACGTGAATTCTTTACACATTACAACACATCATCTGGATTGGAGCTTTTCCCCAGTGCGGGCCTGGAAAATAAGATTAAACTCTCTGTATTTCAAAACAAAGGGATAGTTCACCCAAAATGAGAATTGTGTCATAGTTTACTCATCCCCATGTCGTTCCAAAACCGAATGACTTTATTTGTTCCGTGGGACACAAAAGGAGTTATTTGAAAGACTGTGATGGCCGTTGATTTCCAAATGCTATAAAAGCTTAGAAAGGTTGTCCGTATGACTATATTACAAGTCTTGCAAGTCTTACATAGCTTGACTATTTTTTGATTGTTCACTATTCATTGTATCCAGTGAGTTCACTCATTGAGTCAGTCTGATTCAAAAACTAGATGTGTTTTGTGAACTGGTTTATTATTTCAAGATTTGTCTCTTTTAAACAAATCAGAAATTGCTACTTGAGCTACTTGAGCACACGAAGATTATCCATCATATGATTTTAGAAAACATGGAACATGTACACAAGTCAAATGGACCAATTTTCTTATACATTTAAAGTGCTTTTGTGTCCGTGTTAAAAGCTTAAAAGTGCCCATTCATTTTAAGCACATGAAAAAAAAAAAAAAAGATCTTGTAAAATTTCTCAATTTTTCCTTGTGCTCCACAGCAGAAAGAAATAATGTGGGTTTGGAGTGACATGAGGTTGAGAGAAAATGATGACACTTTTTATTTTTAAGGGAAGTTAACCTTTCATTTTTTATAGAACTCGATTTTAGTTGGTTCAGCTCAGAATAAGTGGGGATGGAAAATGAGATGAGGAGTCAGTGGCAGTGGGTGGACAGAACTGGATGTCCTGTCTTTCATGTGAAGTCCCTGGTTTCGACTTACATCCTTAAATAAGAAGACAACAGGCTGCCATGACAACAGCCCCTGGCAACATGTCTATAGGGTGCACACAGCCTTAAAGAAGCTTTATTTAACAACGCAGATCTGGAAACACAATCTGTAACCATGGCTGACTATTAATCTGTCATAAATCAGAATTAATATTGTGCATGTGCATTAAACAAACTAACAACCCCTATTAAAACTCTAACTGAAACCGTGACAAGAATACATTTTCATGTTTGTCAACAATGAGCTAAAACCTTTTCAATTGCACCCCGTCTCCTGTTACAACTAGGAGACATAATCATCCACAATCAGATCAACATTCAAACCTATTATGAGTAACCAGGATTTTCCACCCAGCCCTTCCTTTAACCACAAATCATAACGCACACATTGGAATCTATCATATATTCAAGCCATTGTTTCTTTACAAATTATACTACAGTTAAAGCAAACACACTAAAGGCACAGAATTTATTGCACCATCAGACACAATTTCTAAGGACATATGACTTAACCTAGTGAATTTTAAAAACTGAAAATGCACAGCACATTTCACACACAGGAAGGAAAATTAACATGTTTCTATTAGAGCTGTGGTACTATGGCAAGCCACTTTGACATTTCATTTGAATATCCCATAATACTAGCCAGCAGCTATTTTAACGTTATTCAAACTTCTTTTTGTATACCAGTAAATACGTCAACAGTGACTAGTATTTGCTCAACTAATAACTGTTCTATAGATCTGTGGTTCATAAATCAATTACAAAACTTCCGCTAGGATATGAAACAACTGTTCCAAGAAAATTACAAATTTATGTCTGACAACAAAGATATAATAATAAACAGAATAATTTTCCCTGAAAAAATATGAGCACATTGTGTGTTTCATCAGTTTAGAATCAGCCTTGCCAGATTCGAAAATGTATCACTATTTTGATCAAATCTCATTAAACAAATGGAGCACTGATTGATGTGGATATTTACCTACAATCCACTATAGAAAACAAAAATTGGAGAGGTCTTCTCTCATTTGTCGGTAATAAAAGCACCTTTTGGTGTGTGGGTAGCCACAAGCCTAATTCGTTTTATATTCAAATAAATTTATAGAAATATATCCATAACAGTATTTCAATAAAATCGAAATATTGTGCCACTTAATGGGGGTGGGGGCTGATGAAACACTAGAAATATCCCGGATAAAAAAAAACTGATTGGATGCTAAAACGGCTTGCCATAAACAGTCCAGTCTGACAATGCTTCGGTAAACATAAGACTCAGAATTCCCCTCGGCATTAAAGGGTGATAGAAAATAACCCCTCTAATATTTTGGTTACTTAATGTACTTAAGCACATAATTATATTTAAAGCACCTTTTTTAATATATATCACCGAGGTGTTAAGGTGAATCTAATGACAGTGCGGCCACTGAATATCACTTACCGTACACCCGCACCCATCCCTGCTGCTGGCAAAACGAGTCCATCAAAATCCCATCCACCACAGGGTCTAAAGAAATCATGCCTCCCTGGACAGAGTCCACGTCGCCACCGGTTACCGAATCCGTCTCCATGCTCGATACACCTCCACGGTAACGTCCAGGTAAAGACTCCAGTCCGGTGGATTTCCACGCGCGTGGCAGGGGAGCCTCAGTCACAATGTTTTCCGTTGGTTTAGTATCAAACCATACAGCTAAAAAGAGTTTAAACAAAGCCGGATAAACTAGCGACAGTAGTATGGCAGTGTTCAAACTAAACGTTTGGAGTTTCCCATATTTTTCTTTGTTTCACAGTTGTAATATAAATGATCTACGCGCGACTCTAATCTATGTTTACATTACTGAGCGATGTAGCTAGGTAGTCGACAGCAAAATACAACAAAATAAGGAAATACGAATAAAAAAAGCGTCGATAGTGTATTTAAAAACTTGTCAAACCCTAATAAAATACGAAAGTGCAAAAAGTTTCAGATAACCCTAGTTTTTCTAAACAGAATCAGTAGCCACAAGTTAAAACAGAAGCAACAAGCAGCAGTTTGTGAAGTTATATTCGGATGGACTGCTGTTTCTTGTCTGTGTCCATGAGTCAGGTCGTGGAAACGCCAGTAATCATTGAATGAATCCAGGCATCGGTTTTCCTGGATCGACGGCAGGAGTTCACTGCATTGTCCTGGCGGGAAAAAATCATCAAAATAACAGCAAGTATCAGTTTATCGTTCTGTCGTCCACTTTAAGTGTGACTCGTTGTTTGGGACTGCCTCCCTCCCTTCCTCCCGGTCCTGTGGTGAGGACAGACAGCCCTTTTCACACTTCAAAATCCAGACCGCTTCTCCACCTCAATCACATGCCATTGCCAGCCTGTGCGCTGGGATTCAGGGGGAACTAGAGGATGACCGAGTGACTCGATCGGCACACATTTACGTTTTAAACCGATTCAGGCAGCTTGTACTACTTTTACACATTAAATGAAATTAAGTGAAATTTTTAGAAATACATAATGTGTTTGTGAAATGAGGACGAATTGAGACTTAGCTAGCAACATCTATTGACATAGTAAGACAGATGTGAACTGATTAAAGAGCGAGACATCTGCTGGTTAACCTCGTGCAAAAATGTCATAAAAATGTATGTCATTTGATTTAAATTTAATAGGCGATGCGTTTAGTTCTTGAGTAACATATTTTGTTATAACACATATCCTGTATGGACAATACATGTAATATTCAGTTTTATAGATATTGAGAGATGATTTAGCTGAAGACGAAAGGCGGTCTCTGTCTTCACCTAGTGTTCATTAAGCACATCACAAGAACAAACATGTATTTGTTATTTGTATTTTTGAATATATAGTATTCTCCTTATCAGTAAATAATAAAAAGTACAGCGCATGTTCTAAATTAAGTGCAATTTAAATAGAAATAAAAAGTAATAAAAATAAAATTTTGTATCAGGAATCAAACAATGCTAATCTAAGGATCACATTTTAATATTTGTAAAGACTAAACGCAGAGCATGCATTGAGTAAATGTAACCAATTTTTGTAAATATATTTATTTGAACGACACAATGCTTCCGTGTAGTCCTAAAACTTTCTTGTCTTCATTGTGGCTTCAGCTGTGAATAAATAAGAAACAAAAACTTTATTTAGAGAATCGAAATAATATAAAACAAGCATATATATATATATATTTTTTTTTTCTCTGTAGAAATGTCCTGGGTTAAAAGTAAAAGCGTACATTAAATATTAAATACCAGGTTAAATCGGATAAAGCAGATATATCTGTTCTCACATTGTGTGTTGAGCTTGAGCAGAATAGGTCCCAATATGTCTTCAAGGTGCTTCTTCTGTTCAATGAAGTCTTGAACTGTTGCACTTTTGGTGTTGTGTATCCAGTCAGATTTAGCAGAACAGGTGTTTATACACATGGTCTATATAGCAAAACACAAACAATGATTAGAGAATGTTTACTTTTGGGTTTGCTACAAATGTAAAAATCCGCAACTTATTGAATTGACCTTGTCCTCCTTATTGAGCTTTCCTTGAACTTTCTCTGGATCAGCTAAAATATCTCTGACATCTTGTATTAATGCTTGCAAACTTTGTTTGGCCTCTGTCAGAAGAAACAAAATAATCATCATCTGCCTTAATCATAAGAATTGACTCTGTGCTGAAATGTTTCAGCTTCTCACCAGCCCATGCCAGATACTCTGCGCAGTCCGGTTTGTCATAACGCCGAGCCACATCCACAGCCTGCTCTCCACGGAAACTGACAGCTTGAAAATCAGCATTGAGCTCAACCAAAGTTTTTAAAGTGTCCAGCTGACCCCACATGGCAGAATAATGCAAAGGTGAGTAGCCTACAGTAAGAGTGAGCCATATTGATTATTTACTGTCAAACAGTTTTTTGTGAATAGGCTTATACGTTCTGTTACTGTGTGTTAATTGGTCCATTAACAGTAAACTAAAGATGGTTTGCATGTCTTGGCTTGCATCAGGCTGGTTTTAGAAGGGTTCTGGGGATTTTTTTAGGCTGAGAAAGTTCTTAATCCTTTAGTGGTTTTCTGTCATTTTAGTTAACATTTAGTAAACATTTGATGAACTTGGTGTATATGGGAATTTCCAATATTTGTATTTTATATTTAAACAAATGGTGCAAAATTTAGAGGTGAATATAAAATGCTAAATATTAAAGAAACAATGTTATTAAAACAAAATATAATACACTTAGGCCTGGTTTCATAGACAGTGCTTAGCCTAAGTCAGAATTAGTCCATAGTTAAATTATGACATTTAAGTAATTTTTTTTAAACATTCCTAATAGGCTAGGAAAAAAAACAAAAAAACATTACTGTATCTTAAGACAAAACAAAGACCCTGCCTGAAATGGTATCTTAAGATCAGTCAGTGCAAGTTTATTTCACTTGAAACAGCTCAGATTTACATTTTAGTCTAGGACTAGGCTTAAGACTTCTCTGTGAAACCGGGGGTTATAATATTTACAGTAAATAAGTTAGGGTTTATTGTCTGTTTTGAATAACAAATGTGATCACAACGGTAGGGTTAAATCAGCTCAGACTAGCAAACCAGTTCAGGCTTTTACTGTAGGTGTTAAAATGGACAAGCAATTAGTATTTAATAATTAGGCTAAGTAAGTTACACTAAACGTTGCTCGCTATTTACCGCGCGCTGTGAGTTCATTGACGTCAGCGCCATTCTGTATGAGCTCGCGCACGATGCCGCTCCGACCAAAAATACACGCAGCAAACAGCGCATTTCTTCCCACTTCATCTTTTTCCCACAAAATATCCTCCGATTGCTGAGTTTCGCAGGCACTCTTTCTTTCCAGAAGACTCTTAAGTCCCTCTACATCATCGTCTAAAGCACATAAAAGTACGGTTTTATCCTCAGTTGACCGCATTATGACTTGCGGAAGAGTGAGTGATGTTGTGTTTTGCTGTCTCTATGGCAACCACGCAGTCATTTCGCTCATCACTGTCATCGTCCACGAGATGTCACTGTTGACTGTTTTAGGAAATAAGAAGAGCTGATAACCTGAGCTCAATTTAGAAATTACATATCTTGTTGAACTGTTATAGAAAGTAGATTCTAAGATTCTAGATTCTGTGGAAATAAATAAGTGTGAAAGTAAGTAAATGTTTTTATCAGCTGCAATCTTAGAAAATAATTATGTATGCAGACCAAATTTATGTTGTATTGTTACCCATAAAGATATGCGTGTATGTGTGTGTGTATATATATATAATGAATTTAGATAGAAAGTCCTTGAAGGGTTCAGACTTCTCTGTTATGCATAATCATCTGACATCTCAGAAAAGGACTTGCTTTGAAAAGAAAGATCATAATGAAAAATATGTATGTTAAGTCATATATATTTTTCAAAAGTCTTGAAAAGTAAACTCAAATCCATGATATATTAGTATAATGTATGAATAAATGTATTATCCATTTTGGTTAGTATAGGCCTACATAAAATGTTTTTCAGTGAGAGAAAGAAGGGGGAAATTATGAGGAACTATAGGGACATTTCTTGTGGTAGAATAATATGATTTCATTTAAAGGGAAAAAAATCATTTGTTGTCCTAAAAGGTAATTTCTCTCATGATTATAAGGAATGGAAAGTCATCTGATAGGGAAATTTGTCAGTGCAAATTCACTTTTGTCATCATGTAAAGTCGTTGTACATTCCAAATAAACTTCCTCAATCAGCTGAAACCATGTTTGCTTTTAAAATATCTTGGCTAGTTTTAATGTTCGCACCTAAAAATATAATAATTTCAATTCTGGGTCACCCCAACTCAATATTTAGATCCATCATTATTATCATTAGATGAAATGACACAGGGCAGAATTGACTCTATTATACAAAAAAAAAGGAGAAGCACAACTTACTTGTGGATAATATAGTGACATCATGTCATGCCACACTGACAGTCACGTTGCTCAAGGCACAAAACGATCACATTACAGAGAGTGAGAGAGAGAGTGTGTGTAAAGAATGTGGAATGAATGGATTCATGTCAAAGGTTTTGACTCATGCCTTTGCTCTGCTTTCAAGTGTTCACTCCTGACCTGCCCATAACTCCTGCTCTGTCATTGGAGTCTATTTGTAGCATGTGTGTGTTCAATGAATGATACATGGATGTATTTCCAGTTGCTCTGTTTTAGGCCAAAGGAGGAAACTTTTTTATGATGGGGGTTTATAATTATAGGAATATTGGGAATGAGAGGGAAAGGGAATGGCAGTATCAAACAGGGAGAGATGTCAGCTATGCCTGAAAGAAAATATATGGAAGGCTAATATGTTTATATTATTTAGATATCTGGGTGCTATAGTGGGAATCTAGTGATTTAAAAAAAAAAATTAATACTACATTATTTAATTATTATTATTTTTATTATAATTGCATATTTTACAATTATTTTTATTTGCCCATCCATTCTCCAAACGTACCTATCTTAGCTTCTCAGGCCATATAGCCAAGGAAACAACCTGAAAGGCCAGTCCATTGTAAGTTTTATTTTATTTTATTTGAATTGTCATGACATAACTTAATAAAAAAATCATAAAACCATTGTATAATTTTATTTAATAATTTAATTTAATTTTTCATTTTATTAACACGTCTTAATAAAAAAAACTTCAAAATCATACAACCATGGTTTTTCCATTTCTTTGTGTTATTTTAATAATTTATTACATTATTTTATTTATTTTAAGTTGTATATTTTATTTTTAACAAAAAACCCCGTCAAAACCATAAAACCAATTTTTTTGTTATTTCTGTAATTTATTACATTATTTTATTTATTTTAAGTTTTTAAACTAAAAAGTTCATGACAACTTAATATAAACCATAAAACCATTGTAAAATTAAATGAAATTAAATGGTTTATTTTATTTTATTGTATTAACAAGTCTTAATAAAAATATAATTTTTACATATTTTTATTTATTTTAAGTTGTATGATTTATTTTAATATTAAAAATGTAATATATAAAATATTAATATTAATATATCAAATTTTAAAACCATAAATCCATGTTTTTTTAAAAAAAGAAAGAAAAAAAAAATATATATATATATATATATATTTTAAATTTGTTGTTATTTTACAATATTAATATTATTATTATTTTTTTACAAGATTAAATGTTGGCAACAAGAATCTTACAGTAAATATTAGGTTCTCCCTTGTTTGTCTCTGACTGCTTTTAAATTTTAATAGTTGCTAGTACAATCAAATACTAGTTTAGTAGACCACTTTCACCCACCACTTCACACTCACAGTCCTGAGTTATGGTGAAACAAATCCGCATCTGGCTGTTTTCACCATTTAAAGCATGGCTGTCATCATCTGTCCTCAGAGCCGTTAAAGCCCATGCAGTCATGCTTCAGTTCTCTCAAACGCCAAAACAACATCTGTGCTTGTCCAAGGAGTGCTAATGTGCCTGGGGCTGTCAGAAGCCTCAGAGATTTCACTGATAGGTGCCATAATACTGCAACCACTTGTGTCTAAAATACAGTATATCTTTGCATTTATGTAGGCTGTGGTTGCTTACGTCAGCCTTCCTTTATCTAGGGCTGCTTTTGTAAGTGATGAATGTTTTAATTACGAGTTTACATTGACCAGTCTGGTCCCAAGGCTAATCATCGAGGATTGAGAATCAACATAGTCTTATATTGCTGTGTAAGTCTGTTACATCATCTTATTAGAGTCACTGAGCTCCATTTCTGCCAATCAGTCCAAGAATGTCATTTAGGCTAAAGCTGTTAACATTGACTGAATGAAAGACCTTTGATCAGGGCTAAAAAACTTTCATTTTGCTTCATCCTAAATGAAGAGCTGACCTTCTGCCCTATTAATCTATAATAATCTCTTTCTGACGGCATATTCCTCGTAAGTCTGTGTCTATTTTCTGTTTCTTCCTTGAAATTAGTAATCTGGCCTGGCTTGGCCTGAATTTCCCAAACCGCACTTACAAGTGAATCACGGCGCACTAAAAATAACTCCATTAGAAGACTGGACTCAGGAAATGAGTAAGGCTCTCGGGTCCTGAGAATCCAGTGATGTCCGCTGCTTTACACTGACCGCTCTGGATTACAGCCTGACGTCTAGGTGACATCTTCCACTGCAGGAGATCCAAAGGCAGACAGATGTTTCCTTAAGCTGTAAGGCCGATAATGTGGTGGTTTCAGTCTTTATGTTTGTCTTTGCTGACTCATAATATTGGATTTCCTCTCATCCTAAAACTTCAGCCACACCTTTAAAAGGAATACAGGTTTAACCACTTTGCACGTTGAGTATTCACATTCTCTAAAGCTTTTTATCATTTTTAGGCTGCAATGCGACCTGTTTGACAGTTACCCATATAACTTGCTTGTTGTATTATTGTGATGTTTGGAATGACTGAGTGCATTGTAAGTCCTAAGTGTGTTGTTTAGGAGTGAGTATTAGGTGTGATTTAAACACATACCAAATTAAAACAAGTCTAAAAAAAGCATTTTTGACTGTTGGTGGGATAAATGACCTATATGTAACCCTGGACCACAAAACCAGTCTCAAGTCACACAGGTATACATCTGTAGCAATAGCTAACAATACATTGTATGGGGCAAAATTATTAATTATTATGTACTTTTTTAATGCCAAAATCATAAGGGTATTATTTAAAAATCATGTTCCATGAAGAAATGTTGTAAATTTCCTGACGTAAATATATCAAAACTTCATTTTTGATTGGTAATGTGCATTGCTAAGAACTTCATTTGGACAACTCTAAAGGCGATTTTCTCAATATTTAGATTTGTTTACACCCTCAGATTCCAGGTTTTCAAGTTGTTGTATCTTGGCCAATATTGTCCTATCTTAACAACGCTTATTTATTCAGCTTTTCCATTTATTTATACTTTTTTTTTCAACTTTATTCTAAGAAATTTGTACAGTCTTGCTCGTATTTTTGAATTCTGTGAGGGCTATGTTTAGGGGCAGGGTTAGCTGTGGTCCTAGGTCCAGCAGGTATTGTGGGTGGGGGGAGTGAATAACCAGCGCTCTCTCCACCTTCAATACCACGACTGAGGTGAGACCCTTGAGCAAG
>JAUMHE010000043.1:13131155-13185327 GCA_032359235.1 Enteromius mattozi | reverse complement strand
GAGACTTGTCAGTCAATAAATAAGAAAACAAAGTAACTGGCGTTACTTTTTTGAAAAAGTAACTCAGTTATATTACTTTAAAATGAAAAAGTAATGCGTTACTTTACTAGTTACTTGAAAAAAAGTAATATTATTACGTAACTCACGTTACTTGTAATGCGTTACCCCCAACACTGGTGGTCATTACATGGAATTCTGTGAGATCAGGTTGGAATTTTTTTATTTTTTGAGGGACCTGTCCCTTTAATAGTTTTGACGTAACTAAAGGCTAAAAATATGGGATGAGCTCATTTGTGTTTGTATAAGGGTCTCTCAGTTTATTTACACTAAAGCATATAAGTAATATGACCTGGCTGACAGTGTCACAGTTTGTGTTACTCAGCAGTGACTCTCAGCTCGGCCCACCAGCTGAACCTGGCCAAGGAGGGGGCAGAGTGCTATGAAGTTGTGCTAAGGAAATGGAGGAAGCTTTCAAAAGGAAACAAAACTCCTGTCAGACATTTTGTTGTGGTTCCCGAATGTGATTCACGGGTTCTAAGACTGCCTCTGGAAAAACTGGCATGTGGGTGACGGCGGATGGCTCAGTCAGAGTGAGAAACACACCCCAGCTTTTTACAGTTACTTTTTACTCATGCAGACTTACTCAAAACTTCAAACAACTGCAATGTCAGGTTATGAGAGCTGTGGGATATTTATGAGACAAAGTCATATGTTTAGGTTAAAAAGCAGCATTTCATTTCTTACTTTCACAATGTGAAACGTTAGCAAAGAGTTTGTGTGTGTATATATATATATATATGTGTGTGTGTGTATATATATATATATTTTTTTTTTTTCTCTTATGTTCACCATGGGCTGCATTTATTTGATCAAAAATATAGTAAAAAACTGTATTGTGAAATATTATTACAATTTAAAATATATGTGCTATATAATGTAATATATCTATATATATATATAAAAAAAATCCAGTGATGCCAAAACTGAATCTTCAGCTTTATTAATCCAGTTTTCCGTGTCACATGATCCTTTAGAAATAATACTAATAGGCTTTTCTCATTAATATCAATGTCAAAAATAGCACTGCTTACTTTTTTTCATGATTCTTTGATAAATAGAATGTTTAAAAGACTGTTTTTGATCAATTTAATCCATCTTTTTGAAGAAAAGTAATGATTTTTGTTTAAAATATACTAAACCCTATATCCCCCGGTTTCACAGACAAGGCTTAAGCCTAGTCCTAGACTAAAATATTCATCTGAATTGTTTCAGCTGAAACAGGCATGTTTATGAGGGATGTTTATAAAGATTACTTAAATGCCCTAATTGACAGCAGAATCTGTTAGTTGTTTTGAATTGACACCATTTACAAATCTCACTCAAAAATGTTTCGACTTGTAGATGTGTGGTAACTATTTGTTCATGTTCATTCTGACTTTTGTGTCCTGACAAGAAAAGGTTTCCTTTATCTCAGCTCCAGATTGAGTACAAACTGATCCAGTGCTCCTCTAAATGTTTCATTTGGTTGACATCATTAGATCTGACGTACGTAGTATTTAAATTGTGTAACACTAGAGCCCTCGGGCCTCTGAGTGTTACTCTGAGTACAGATAAAAAAGTTAACCTTGGTGCTGAATTTCATATTGTTGTGTTACTAACTCCTTGTGCATCAAAATCACATGCTGAGATCAAGTTGAACAAACCCCTAAGCCTAAGTATTAAATCTCAATTTAGTTAGTACTCCAACCTAACAACCAAGCAACAAATAGCTAAGAAACCATTTTAATATCTGTTAAGCATTTGGCGTCATCGCTACTTTTTCTTCAAAAAAGTGAAAGTTTCAGTTCTGTAATGCAACTATCTACTAATTGATTTATGGAAAAACAGAGTTCTTCATCGATTTATGGTTTTCCCCTCTCAAAGGTCTTGGCTTTTCAACTGCCTCCACTGTTTGTATTTTTGGCTTGACAGCACTTTTTAAACTCCACTAGTTTATTGATACATCTGCAGACATGTCCAGACATGCTGGAACTTGTTGACCTTTGTGGGTCTGTCATTTATTTCCAACTTCCTCACAAATATCCTTGTGTTTCGCATGACTAAAAACAATACAGAGAATATAGAGAGTTCAGGGTGGAAACTTTATAATGATTATGAACAACAAATTTTCCATTAGATGTATCAGTAATATTTTTTGAGATAACTCTCACATAGATAATGCACTCTCAGAAATAAAAAAGGTACAAAAGCTGTTACTGAGGCGGTACCTTTTCAAAAGGTACATGTTTGTTTGTACCTAAGGGGTCCTTAAAGGTACATATTAGTACTTAAAGTGTACATATTTGAACCTAACAGGTTCAAAAGTGTACCTTTTGAAAAGGTACCGCCCCAGTGTCAGTTTTCTACCTGTATTTCTGAGAGTGTAGAGCCCCCTGACATTGCTAAGACTGGTTTAGTGAGTACAGAGGCATGTTTCATGAGCTGCTTGTGTTTGGACGTGACTGCAGTCCTCCTTTTCCTCTTGATTGCAGTGGAAACAGATGGCTTTGCCTGATACCGCCCACTGGCAACCAGAGATCAGCACCTTTTCTCTCTCAAATACAAGAGATCACTGTGACACACTAAGGCCCTTCTACAGCACTGTTGAAAATACAAAAATGAACATGGAGCAAAAAATTTGCCACCAACAACAAAAAAATATATGCATAAAAAATGCATGACTGCACTGGACATCGGCCATAAATGTTGATAAGGCTGCTGTGGAAGGTTAAAATAAAAGGCTTTCCATGACTACAAGCAAGTTCGTGGCAATAATCCAGGTTGTTCAGTGCTCTGTGTGAATGATTGCCTGGCTTGCGGGGCATTGTTTAGTGTGTATGCCTGTGTAGAGCATTTTGACAATAATTTACGGGGCCGCTCTTTACTTAGAGATGCACTCGCAACAGTGAGCATGGACCACTTAGTGACAACATTAGTTGAGAAAAGAGAACCTCGCTGGAATACAAGAAGTTTCAAATTTAATTGGGCTCCTAAACAGGTAAGGAAATCTGGGGTAACCCATCACTTGGCGATACCAAATACAATACACTTAAAAAATATTTTATAGATTTTTTTAGACAGTTTTAGAAGCCATATTAACATTCATGGCTTGTTGAGATTAACTTTACTGCTTTTGTGCTTTGGGTCTCAGATATCCCCATCATATAAGGGGTACAAATAATCATTTAAAATATAATTTACCCTTTAAATTTTCACTCTAACCTATGTATCTAGCATCTTTATCTTTATATATATGTATATCTGTGCACTGTGTGTATTTATTTTGTATACATAAAAACAGTATATATTAATATAAGATACTGTATATATTTTGAAAGTATTTATGTGTTATATATATATATATAGTTTATATTATATATAAGTATATTTAATATATAAACATAACATATAAACATAACATATCATACATGCATGAGTGTATATATATATATATATATTTAACATTTTTAAAACTATACAAACAATGAATGTGCTCCTCAGAGAAACTTTGGTATATTCATTTTGGAGCTTATGTAATACTTCTGACTCAAGAGCCGTTTTAGCTTGTTCCTTCTTGCTGGCCATGGTAAGCTGACGGTAAAGATGTGCTAATTAAATGATCTTATCTGAACGAGAATGTACAATCGCCTGCTCTTTTTTTCTAGTGACTCAGTTGTGAAAGACTCATTCTTTGTCTCTATCCCACCCATACCTTTTACGTGTTCTTCACTTACTGTTACTTTTCTACATGTGTGTAGAGCGGTAAACTGTGGTGAATGTTTTGTTATGTAGATTAATATCTCTCTAGAGTGGCATGGAGGCAAAGACTGGGGAGAGGCAGAAGAGGTGAACTGAACCTGAGATGTGGTATAGTCTACTGTTGACTCAATCTCAGGACTTTAACAATAACTTACGGCACAGACAGGTGGGAACTTCCCTGACGGTGCTGTTTAAGAAAACTTTCATACACAAAAAAAGCTCCTTCTCTTAAAGAAACTTCTCGAGTTGGCTTCCAAGAAGCATATTAAACCAGGTCAAAATCAACTTTTAATAGTAGTATTTAAAGGAGTTTTTTTTCTAGGCTTGAGTGTGTTTATGGGGTGCAGTCTAATGTGTTTTAATGCTTAATTACAAAAAAAAACCATATAATGTTTCACCTAATTTGCCTTTATTCCACACGGCTATGTCCCCTCTCTGGAAAATACACTGATTATTTCCTGTTTTAATGAAGCCCCTCCCTCAGAAATCCCTGATGTGCTCTGGTTGGTTAGTTAGCTAAGTGTGTTGTGATTGATTAAACCACCTCTAGAGCATGTCTAAACGTTATTTACCTATAATGTCTAATGAACCGGAAGCCTCACCCATAGGCTTACTTCCGCGTTGAGGAAAATGGTGGACATGATTATATTTTTATGTGTGCCTCTAATTTTTTCTTCCTCTTTTCTAAAGCAGCACAGCATGGCCTCGCCCCCTTTGCTGCATATTCCTGGGGGCGGGGTTTATCTGGATTCTTGACGTAATGGACCTTTCTTACCAGTCATTTTTGTAGGCATTAAACTGCCAGAATTTTAAAAGACGATATCTTCATTTGAATTGAACTGTCAGCATTGTAACTTTGCAGATATTTTTTGTGCTCAAACAGCAACATTAAACACTAATTTTAAAAAATATAAATCACAATCAATCATCCCTTTAATGGTTAGAACTTAATCTAAGCTGTCTCTGGAAAACCTCTTGAGTCTGGCTGAATAGATTTATATCCTCTTGATAATAAAATATTACGTTAAGAATCAAAACCTTCAGCAAAAGAGGAAAAAAATTTATTTGTGTTTTTTTGATTAACACTTCACTGGCCTTTTTTCATATGAAAATATGAAATATTTGTCATTTTATTGGACAAATCTAACCTTTTCAAAAGGTACAAGTTTGTACCTGAAGGGTCCATTTTGGTTACTTAAATGTACATATTAGTAACTGAAGTTTACATTTTAGATACAAAAGTGTACCCTTCGAAAAGGTACCGCCCCAGTGACAGCATTTGTACCTTTATTTCTGAGACTGTATGTTTTTTTGGAAGTATTTGTTCAATCTTAAGCTGACACACTATTGCTAATATGTTGGATTTGTGACTCATCATATTGTCACTCTCACAGTTCTCACAATTTTAACCTTTTTTAATGGCCTACTTTTAAAATGATTTTGTTGAACACAGAGCTCAATTCACAGGGCTGGGACCAAATTATAATGTTAGACCCCAACCCCCATTAACTCAGAAGCATTGATTTAGTAGGCTTCCTCTAGTCCCAGGGCTTGGGACAATGTTCCTGGTTGTTCCCCCCTGATGGCAGCTCTGTCTGGACTCACTTTATAAAAAATAGAGAAACAAATAACAAAGAAAACCACACTCCATAAGCATGGATTTATGAGGACCAAATTCTTGCGCATTAGGTCTAAAACTAATAAATCCTTTTAAATTAGATCCGTAGAAATGTTTTGGGTCAAGAAAACTATTTAATTTTAAGGGGGAAACAATTATAAAATTACAGTTTCTGTGTTACTGGGAAAGGCCCTTTGTCTCATACCTGATTGTGACTGTATGAATTTAACCACTAAACTCACATAACCTCTTTTACATAGCTGACCGTCCTGTAAGTTCACATCTTTTTCAACAAATACAATGTGGGTAATTCCCAGGAAATGATGATACATAACTATTATTTCTTGCAAAGCTGGTAACCACATGGATTGAGTCACTGAATGAATGAATAGATGTATAGTGTATAATGAAGAAATAAATGTATAGTGAAGAAATCTTAAAAATCATCTTTTGAATAAGGCTACATTTGTCAGTACAATGTGATGTGTGTCCTCACAGATTTCTTCATCATGGCCAATCAGCCTCTACCACTGTCTCAGGAGACTTTAGCTCAGTTCAATCGCTCCATGTCCACAGAAGCAGGTCTCTCCGGGCCTCCGAGGCGACGTCTGGGCTCTATCTCCACTCGCCGAAGCTCAAAAGACCAATCCAAGGACCAGGCTCTCCACAGACCTCTGTTTCACAGGAGCATGACGGTTCCTTCATCCGAGTCATCGTTCTTGAGCCCCAACGTCAGCAATTCTCACATCTCCATGGGCAAGCGGTTCTCATTTGCAGGCTGGCACCAGGGAGGAAGAGTCAGTTTCTCTGGACTGTATCTTCAACAGTCCATCCAGGAGGTGTATGTAGAGAACACCTACAGAATGGGACCAGAACCAGGGTGCCACTTCAGTGCCAGCAGGACCCAGCAGATCTTACAAGCCACTTTAGATAGTTATTTGGATGGTGTGTGTTACAGTCCTGATACTTGTAGCCAGCTGTGTCAGATGTTAGCGGATCTAGTTCTCAATAAACTAAAAGATGTCAATCCGCCACGATATAAACTCGTGTGCCAGGTGGTGGTCGGGCAGAGTGCTAAACAAGGTGTAAGGGTGGCCAGCCGTAGCCTGATGAACCCCATCACTGACAACTACACATCTGCTGTTTACCATAATCACTCACTGTTTGCTGTTGCTTTAGTACACGGCATGTACTTTGAATGAAGGCTAAATCAGCAGCCCTTAATATCTGTACACAAAATGCATGCTTTAAAAAAAATAACATTCTCTTTAAAGATTCAAACCAAGGCTGCATGTTAAAAAAAGAAACAGTAATATAGTAAAAAATATATATCCAGGGGCATTTTTGATTTATTTCTGAAGGAAACCATTTTAATACGTTTTAAAAAAGTAAATTAATACTGTAATGGCAAAGCTGGTTTTTCAGCAGACATAAATTCAGAAATCATTTATATACAAATTGTAATTTTTTATAGATTTATGTAATTTGATTTTATGCTAAGACATAAGCAATAACATTTTTATGTTCTAAGACAGCTACGAACACACAGTTTATTTGCAAAATCAGATAACTCAGCTTTTGAACATTTAAAAAAAAAAAAAAATTTATTATGCTATCATGTTTTTACTATTTTAATGTGTTAGTTAACTAGTATTTTTATTGTAATTTATATATTTATTGTAATTTTATACCTAATCAAAATAACCCAACTGCAATTTGACAGATTAGAATGCACAATGAAAAACTTTATTTTTTATATTAATATTAATTATAATATTATTTCTGAAAGTAGTGTTCTAATGTGTCATTAACTTGAAGTCATAAAAAAAAAAAAAAAAAAAAAAAATTTCTATATCTCACTAAGCCTAAACTTAAACCAATAAATTAAGTTATAATTACTACAATAAATATAAATTTAATTTAAATATACAATTTAATTGTCTAAAACCTGGAAAAAACCCCCAAAAAAACCTCAAGACAAAAAATGTATACTTTCAATAAACTTTATTCCCCCCCACTCTCCCAATACATAAAATGTGATCATACTGAACATTTCCCAGTGTTGACACCATACAATTATGTTACAACAATAAATAAAAAACTATAAATAAAAATATAAATAGAACACGTGCCACAATTAATTAATAATACTAGTTAGGATTTGTCTGAGGGTAATGGCTTTCACAATGTTGGTTTTCTGAACACTTATTTAACACTTACAGCCATGGTCACAGTTTTGAGGACATTATGATTACTTATGATGGAGCATGTCAAGTAAACAAAGCTGGAGGCACACTGAATACATAGTCTTTTTTTTCCTCAAGTACAGACATTAAGGATATAATAACTTTTAACAGCAAAAGCTTATATCAGGTGTGTATTTGTAGTGTTTCTTCTCCCACTCCTGCCTAATTTGCTTGGAAAACCGAATATGAAGACGCTATATAAAGCCCCTTTCATTCCCTTTGTGACTTAAGCTTGAGATCCAGGGCCATTATTGCACAGAGGAATCCATCAGAAAGGCACTTTAGTCTCTCCCGCTCCTAACTGCTCCTCCACGAATTACAGTTCCACCTCAGCCATTCACCTCTGCCATCTTTAAAACTAAATCTCATTAAAAGAATAACCATTTGGTGTTCGTAGCTCTTCTTGTTTGTGTACTATTTAGTGAAATAAAATGTCCATTTTTTTAATTTTTTTTTTTTAAAAAAGCTAAGTGATCGAGCATAAAAAGCCAAGCCCATCTCGTGCAGTGTTTGGGACACTGCGAGCAAAAGCAAGATGCTTAAGAACCCTGTGAGTTTTATGCCATCTGCACTTCAGTCCAGCTAAAAAAAAATAAAAAAAAAAAATTAATAAAAATAAAAAGAACAGGCTCAAATTTTGGTTGTGCACACTGTGAGTCAAGCTGGTAGTGTGATACGGTTGGTGTAGGCTCAGTCGCAAAAACAACAAAAGAAAACCAAACAAAATATAGTGCACCGTAGTTCAAAGAGGCCAGCCAATGACCAAGGACAGGAGATCTTCATGGCAACGTGGAAGCTTCCCCTGATATTTTTTTCTGTCATAGTCCTTTTTTGCTTCTCAAATTGAAGCGATAAGCAGCAAATCGTAATCAATGTTTTTAGTCATTATGCATTGGTGTAGTGCTGGAGAAGCTGGACCACGTAATGAAGCCGCTGCCGGAGCTCTGGAGAGCAGCCCCATTCGGAAAGCACGTTCAGAGGGTAGGAATAAGAGACTCGGTCCTTGCTGATGTAGGTCAGCAGGTACGAGGAGTCCGAGGTCTTGGACAGGATGATTTTTGTATGGTCTGTGTAAAAATTAACCTGCGAAAGAAAGCGGAAAGATAGGGAATATTATAAATTGACAGAGTGATTCAAACGGTCAATAATTCTCCTTTTTTGTTGTTGCATGATCAGAGGCTTACCTGTAGGGTTCGGTTGTCAAAGAGCATGACTAAGGCGTGATCAGTTTTGATCCACTGCAGAAGCAATGGAGAAGAGCTTGGAGGTGGCTGGTCCTCACAGTTGACGTCTCCACCCTACACAAAAATAAAAACTTGTTTACAAAAAAACCCTACAAAACTTAAATAGTTTTATCTTTGTACATATTTATGGTTTTATTATTATGAAAACAACTAAATTCAAATATAAACAAAACAATTTATTTTTAAAAGGAATTTTTACAGGATTTAAATTGATAAAGGTTAGTGCTGAACTTTAGGTTTTTTTTATTTTAGAAAATAAAAGTTACCATTAAAAATCGTTAATTGATAAGAGTATCTCATAATTCAAATGTGACCCTGAACTACAAAACCAGTCGCAAATCGCACAGGTATATTTGTAGCAATAGCCAACGATACATTTTATAGGTCCAAATTATCCATTTTTATTTTATTCAAAAAATAAAGTATATTAAGTAAAGTTCATGTTCCATGAACATATTTTGTAAATTTGCTACTGTTAATATCAAAACAATTTTTGATTAGTAATATGCGATGCTAAGGACTTAATTTAGACAACTTTAAAATTGATTTTCAGTTCAGATTTTGTTGCATATCGGCCAAATATTGTTCTATCCTGACAAACCATACATCAATTGGAAGCTTACTTATATTCAGCTTTCAGATAATGTGCAAAACTCGATTTCAAAAAAAAAGTTCCCTTATGATTAGTTTTGTGATCAAGAGTCACAAATGTTTAAATTCTACATTTGAGGGCTAATTTCAACGCTTACCTCCATTAGGTTCTGCTCCATGTAGTTAGCCATCAAATCCACTATGTGCTTTTGACTCTGGAGCTTTTCAGGCAAAGCGTCAGCTGGAAAACTAAAGTGTTTGTTGTTCGTCAGACAGTAACGTACAGTCCTGCGGAAGAAAAATAAACAATTAGAACATCACGCATAAAGCAAAGCTACTTAAAAACAATTTGGTCAAAAGCAAAGACTTTGTAAAGGGTAAAGCACAGTCAAGGGTAAAGACTATGTGGGTCAATCAGAGCTCAGTTCACATCCCAAACTGGAGACTCAATAGCAAACGGGAGCAAAGGAAGTAAGTGGACGTACCTCCGCTGGTCACACAGGCTCAGATGAGTGCCTTCGTTGAAGAGTACACCAACGTTTTGATTGGAGAGCTGGTAACCGAAGCCGTATTTGTTGGAGTAGTCGACCCACTTGGTTACCCAGATGAAAGGCTTGGTTTTAGAAAGGCAGGGTGGGTTTCTTGAAGCTGGAAGAGTAAAGGACAATATTTGAGCACATGATCAATGGCTTAAGAGCAAACCTTGAAAATGGCCATTGCCTAAGCGCCACAGTGTGACCAGAGTGTGGGAACAAACCTGTCGGCATGGAAGACAAGCAGCTGTTAAGAACCTTCATGGCAGATTCGGCTACAGCAGCAGGGGTAGGGATATCGTCACTAGCTGAGGAGAGAAAAAAAGAAAGTCAATTGAAGGGATTTAATTACTTGAATAACAAATATATACACATTTAATATTGGTGTATGTTGGTTATATTTTATTACAGACAACAGTTGTTCTGCTTAATATTTTTTGTAGAAAACCCATGACCTAACCTTTTGATTGGTAGTGTTAATTTTTTTTTTTTTTTTTTTTTTTTTAAAAAAGTAGACAAATCTATGAAGGGTATAAATGACAAGTCACCTTGCAGCTAAAATAAGTAAAAACTCAAAAATAAAGCAAAAAAATAACAAATTAGGCCAGGATGTTTTTGGACAAACTTGTTCCTAATAGCGGCCTCTGAAAGCCTGGGGGCTGAGCTTAAAATAGGCCACATGCATGCAAAACTATTTGCTGCTGTATGTCTGAGCAAATTCACTTCTATGGTCCCTTACCATCAGTGCTGCTGGCGACGGTGCCTTTGAAGGAACGAGACCCAGACTTCCTGGACTCCTCCTCGGCTGGGGTGTCCAGGGGGCCAGAGCTTGCCAGTTGAACCGTGGGAGAAGTGGCCTGAGTAAGAAAAGGAAGTCATATTGTTTTAATAATTTATAAGTACTTCCTTGTACTCCGTTTTAAGCAATTATCATCATCATCATGCACAGTGGACAATTCTTTTCCAATCTTGTGTCTCGAGGTTAAAAGATCCGTTTGTCATGTGATTAACTCAGCAACTTGTGTGGGGTTGGTTTTGCAGTTTTGGGTTTGGTCAGCGCAGAGTTATTCTGAGATGTTCAGCACAATAGCTGGACGATTGCACTCTATTATTCATCTACAGCAGCTTTCAAAACACGTCCCCACAGAGCCCACTTTAGTTATGCTGAAATACAGCATGCATACTGACGCGGCTATGAGTCAGCCGGGGAGCAAAAGTTTACGGTGAAGCTATTAATACGTGCCAATGTACATAAATGTAAGATGAATTATTACCTCATTCACTCCCATTGTCTTGTAGCTCATTTGCCGACCGATGGAGTGCTTCACCATGCCAGAAACCAGTTTAGAAATCTCATCCTTCTCCTCACAAGGTGTCTTTTCAACAGCTGCAATGTCAGAAACTAAAGTTTGAATCCAAACCAATGGTGCTATTGTCAACTAAAATAGTTGTGGTAATTAAAGTAGGTACTTACCTTTAGATTTCTTCTTGCCAAAGAGGCTTTTAGCCATCTTGGTGAAGAACTTCTTGGCAGGGCTGGGTGGATTAAGCTCAGGCACCATCACACAGCTGCTGGGAGGGAGTTTTTCTGGGGTGAAGCCCTGAGGGAGGAAAAAAGTAGGTGGATTTATGAAAAAAAAAAAAAAAGATTAGGAGAGTCAGACTACAAAATTACAGTAACATACTGCCTAAGAAGAAAGTACACACTTAATGTCTTTATAATATAATTATGTTGAAAGGAAAAGGCAAATGAGGTTAATTAGTATGCTAACCTTTCCGAAATACTCGTGGGCCAGTATTTGATCCAGGGTAAGGCGATCAGAAGGGTTTTTCTGAAGGATTGCGGATATCAGCTTCTGTGCAGATGGTGTGAGGGAAGGAGGAAGGCTGTATCTCACTTCCTTAATACACTTGTAGGTCTCTTTTAAGTCTAAGGTTTCAAAAGGTGGATTCCCACATAGGAGTGTGTACCTAAATAAACAAGAAAAAAAGAGCTTGTCATCAAGGCTGTCAGATCTGATGCATCATTAATCAAGTTTTTACTACGGACTTTCCATAATACATTAATATAGTATATTAGTCTACATCTGGAAGTCACAATCTTTTTTTGGCAGCTGAACCTCTTTTTTTACTTGAAATATTAAGTTTATGTTTGTGTTTTTTTTGATGATGGTTAGTGGTCACATGACATGCAGTTTTTTTTTTTAATATTATATTTAAATGAGGATTTATCACTAATTATTAGCCTTTCATGAAACTACACAACCATAAAATGGAGTACAGTAGATTATGTAAGACTTACATTACACAACCAAGTGACCAAACATCTGACTCGGTCCCATGGCCTTGTCTGTTTAAGACCTCTGGTGCCAGGTAGTTTGGAGTCCCACAGATGGTCCTGCAAGAGCATTTTTAACGTCAGCACACCAATCGGGTTTATTACCATTGAAGTTACTGAAGAAGAAATCACGCAAACTCACTTCTTCCTCTGCTCGACAGTCTCCAGCTTTGCTGCCAGCCCAAAATCTCCTAATCTCAAGTCCATGTTTTCATTCACAAAAAAGTTACCTGCAAAAACGAATTAGAGCATTAATCAAACCAACTCAACGGGACGGATGATAAACTAGGATTCAAACAGCAGGCTAAACAAACAAAAATACCTAGTTTGAGGTCTCTGTGGAGGATGCCTTTGTTGTGGAGGTATTTGAGTGCAGATATGATCTGTTTGAGGTAGTAACGTACTTCTGGATCTGTCAGCGTATGTCTTGCTTTCCAAATATGTGCCAGAGACTGTAAACATGAAAAACAGGATTAGAGTAAATGCCTTGTTTTCACCAAAGCAAACCATGAGAGGGCTGTTTTGATGAGTACCTTTCTGCTGCAGAGTTCAAGGAAGATGTAAATGTTGTCTTGGTCCTCAAAGTGATGGGAAAACTTCACCACATGCTTGTGTTGGAGGCTTTTGTGAAGCTCGATTTCATTAATGATCTACGAGACAAAATAAATAAATACATTTAAATCAATGAATAAACAGAGGCAGCCAGAAATACGATGGGGAAAATCGCGCTACGGGCTATTGTTTGTTTACCTTCTCTCTTTGGTGTGGCTTTGAGACTCTGCTTTGAGGAATTACTTTCACAGCATACATCTTGTTGTTGGCAAGATCAGTCATCTCATAACATCGTGCAAAACCACCCTAAAACAAAAGTCATTATATATTTAGTCACACAGAATGTTTTATCAGGCAAAAATGCTGGGGTTTCAACTCAAGGTTATGATTAACTTAAGATTTGGCTGCAGGTGCCTGTGCCACCCTCTCAAAACTCAATGACGGTCTGAGAAGCTAACTAGCTGCTTACAAAGATTACCGGTGCGTTTTCAGCAACACTAAAGTCAAGAATGCAGTCTAGGCAGCTTAAATGGAGTTCAGGAATTAATTTAAAGGCAGTTTTTACCCTTAACACTATACAAAAACAGTGTCGTCCATTTTAAAATATTCTTTAACCAAAAAAAAGGCTTTTATACGTTTAAATCAAATCAAGTAGAGTGTTTTTTTTCCCATTGGAAAATAATTTCAGACACTCTACCATTAAGTTCAAGTTTTGCAGCTGTTTTTGAGATTTCCATTTATCGGTTGGCCCGATATCAGTCACATCGGATGCATCATAAGCATGCACAAAATTAATATATCCTCTAAAGTAAAAAAGACAAATACTACATGTTTATTAGCTGATTCGTTTAGCAAATTCTGTGTTTGATTTAAGCATATCATTCCCTCTCTCGTTTTAAAAATCACTCCACATTTCAAATATTTTGGGCATTTTTGCACCAAATCCTTAGTTGGTCCAACACATGTACAAAAGGAATGACGTATTCTTTTCCCAATCGTCCAACCCCTCCTTACAGCATCGCACAATGATGCGGCACTTTAAAAACTGGGATTAACGAGATTCCCAATAATCAATAGTCTAATTAAAAGAAGAGTCTTGTTTTGTAAACAAGTTAACTAAACCGGAACAATGGTTCCACTGCTCGCGAGCAACGCTGCATCATTTTCATTGATGCATGGATTCATTCATCCATTCATCTTTTCCTGACATCGAATCACATCTGGAATCGCATTTAAAATCCATCCAGTTGTAAACTGCACATACTGTCTTTGCAGAAACGCATACATAATAGACAATTTTTGAAAGACACAAGAGATGCAGTGCTGGAAAAACCAGCAGGCAGGTTCTAGAAACGCAGACACTGCGGTCCAGTGGTTCTGGTGCACCGAAGCACATCTCCCAAAACCAGCCAAACCCAAGCACGAGACGCTGCGCGCACCGTGCACGTTTAAGCACGTCAGGAAACGCGATAAAACAAACCGTGACAAACCACAGAAACGCTTAAAATGAGTAGCTCCGATATATTTGAAACACTGAAAAACAGATTGGTACCTTTCCCAAAAGCTTTCCTTTACAGTACGATCTTCCAGTCTTTGCGTCGACCACCACTTGCGCGATCTCAGTCTTAACGTGCTCTGATTTACTCCGGTTCGGCTTGGCGGCCGGTTGAGCCGCGGGAGGAGACGGTTTGAACAAATCCGGATTCATCATTTTACAGGAAAGACGCTGCGCTGAGGTAAAACAAGCAGGATCCATTCATTAATGTAGATCCCTCGCCCTAGAAAATAAACTCCTTATGTAAAGTCCCAAAGTCTGTCGAAGTTCTCTAACGTTAGTCCTGTGTGAGTCAAACATGCCGCGCCACCGGAGTCTCGCCGTATATAAACGGTCCGTGACGTCACGGGCAGAGGCGGGGCGACGGACGGGGGCAGTCTGGAAAGAAACAACCATGTCATTGGCTGCTGCAGATTCAATCAAAGATCAGAGAGACGCATATGAAAGCGCTGCAGAAAAAGTGAATGAAAACCTAAGAACATCATCCAATCATAGTTGACGTGATTATATGGGCCTCTGGATGACTTGCACTGGCTGTTTTATTGACAGCTTTTTTGTTTTAGACGACATGACATTGAAGGAGGTTATGTACACATTTATTTAGTATTTAGTATTTAGTATTCATTTGCTATTGTAAAACTGTGCAGTTCTTTACAGGGATTAATTCACGCTTTTATGATTTTATAACGTACTGTGTAAAAATAAAATATACAACTGGCCGCCATAAGTTGCACTTTATTGAATCAGACATAAACAGATTTGAATTGCACATACACAGACTGTATTTACATCATGTGGATAAAGAAAAGTTACGTCATTGTGTAACACAGCTGTACGGATCTGAATGACAACCTTGTGGTTTCATGCGCCCCCTTGTGGATGAATTTATAAACTAAAGACACTTTTTTCTTTTTGCACAAAATGTTCTCTAGATTATTTTATTTATTTAACCTTTATTTAACCAAAAAAAAAAAAAAAAAAAAGACTCTCTGAGATCAAGAATCTCTTTTGCAGGAGTTTCCTGGCCAAAATGGCCAGCAGTACAATCAGGTTCAACACAATCAGATTAAAATCACTTAAAACAGTTACATGTCACAGAGTCAACTTCCATTTGTCGAACAAGTATTTTAAAATGAATTATGAATATTTCTCAACAGTTCAAGATATAAAGGCAACATCCCCAGGAAGGCTTTGCTTTTTTTCTCCTAAAAGACAAAGAAGGCCAACCTACTCTGCTATACAAGGTACAATGATGGATGATTTACAACCAGATACAAAGCTTAAAGCACCATGATAAACAGCGTCTAAAGAAGAAAGAAAATGAGAGGGTGCAAACTGATACACAAGTACACACAGAAAAGTAGCAGAAACTAAATTCTTTCTTGCATTAAAGGAAAAACAAAACTTATTTCTGAAATAAAACCCAAGCTTAATCTGCAATATTTTCTCCAATTTTGTGATATGAGAGCCAAAAGATAAGACATCGCCAAGATATTTGTATTCTTTTCCTTAGGGTCTGAAGAAAGACAATTATTTTTCTTCCTTTTTGAATCTGAGAATAACATATACTTGGTTTTATCGACATTCAAAACAAGTTTTAAATTGTAAAGTCTTGATTGAATGACATTGAAGGCTGACTGAAAAAAAGTCAAAAGTGTCCAAAAAGTCATAGTAAAGACTGTTTATAAAAATGGTAAATAAAAGAGGCCCCAGCACCGACCCCTGAGGAACGCCACTGGCAATCTCCGATGAAAATATTAGATATATTAGAATTAATATATTAGAAAATATAATGTAATGTTAATATAATTGACACTGATTCACGGTTTAGTTTAGTTTCATTCATACATCTGAATAATAGAAATATTTAATTAATGGGTGTTATAAACAAACAAACTCATTAAAACGAATATCAGAAGCAAATTTTTACATTTTCATTTTATTTATTACTCTTTTTATTAAGATATGATCCTAATTACTAGAATAAAATTACAATTTCAATAATTATTATAATAGATATAAAAATAACCATAAATACATAAATATATTTATATGTGATTATCAAAGTGGTTTGATAATCTACAGTCTCTATTATTACAATTATGTAATTTATTTATTAATAATTAAATGAAATAAATAAGAATGGATCAATTGCAGTATTAATAGTAATATTGTTTTTAGTACCAGAATCAATTTAAAACATTTATGTGTACAATTATCTAAAAAGGTTTTTTTTTTTTATTCTAATAACAAACACTGTTTTCTTTTATGTCCAGAGTTTATTTAGTTTAGATACTCTGTTTTCTCTCCATGATGATGAGAGAACTTTTAATTTTATTACCACCAGAAGCAATACATGACTTCTTTTTATTCATTTATTTTCATTTTCCACATTTAAGGTACATGGTCTTAAATACAATATCACTGACTGAAAATATCCTAAACAATTGTTTACAATATCATATGGAACAACTTAAAATTATAAATGCTGTGAAAATTAGAGTGGGAATGAAAACACTTCATGAAACAATTTTCAATAACAGCTGCATTTAACAAGAAAAAAGTACAAAAATACAAAAAAATTATCAGAATAAACTGGAATGGCATGTATGCAGCAGCTGGATTTGGGTGTTTCACTGTGAAAGCAGACCAATAAGATGGCTTAGAAGTCAAAGTCATCTGCTTTGGCCTTCTTCTCCTGAGACTCAACCCAGGCTTTGTTGATAGTGCGTTTCATCTCGTCATCTCCATCCGTGTAGATCTTCTTCAGCACACTCATCAGCCCCTCGCTTGGATCAGCTTTCTCATCCATGTTGGGTTTGCTGAAATAGATAGATTACCATTCAATTACCATTTAATAATTATAAACAAAATCTGCAGAACCAAACCAAGTATGATACTTATTACTATGATGTTACCCTGATAATAGTGCATTATGCAGTCAAATATAATATATAGTAATATACTTTTCATAATAGTTTGGATAATATTAATCTACGTTTAGATTTCCTTTTATGCATCTTGATACAAAATTTGCTTCACTATACAAATTTCAGAGAGAAAAACCAATACAGAATGAAAGTGTGTGCATTTTACTCACTCTTTCTCCTTAGACTGTTTTTCTAATTGTGTCAAGCAGTCCCACTTTTTTGTTGACTTCTTCTTGCACATAACAAGGACCATGTCTGTTTTTATCTGTAAACAAATTCATTTCAGAACTGCATCTTTATCTATACAAATTAGCCATAAATCAGTTGCCAGTATACAAACCTTTTTACTACTCTCTGCTACAATAATAGGGTATAAAAGGTTGTTGACTGTCATTTGATGGTTCTTCCCATCTAGATCTTTGACTAGAACATTGAAGCTTCTGTGAAGACAGAATAGCAGAATATATAACTTTAAGAATTTATTTGTTTAAAAATTTATTTTTTAAAAACAACAACAAACAGGCAATATTTGATCAGTTTACCATTCTAAAAATGATACAACTCAGTAATATTAAATGTGAAAACAATACCTCTCTGTAAAGCTGGTCTCAACATTTTCAGCTGGAATAGTATGTACACCTTTTAGTGTGATGTAGATTTTGACAAATTTATCAGACTGATCCCATCCTAAGACAGAAACAAACATTGGCAGGTGTATTAGACCATGCATATCGTTGTCTATGCCAATAATCATAAGGTATAAACGCACCATAATTATTTATTTTGACCGTGTATCCTTTGAGTGTGTCAGTTTTGTCTCCAGAGTCTTTCTTGGCTTGCTGCAGTTTCTGCTGTCGCTTCAGTGCCAGCTCTTTCTCTATCTTCTTCTGCTCTTGCGTTAACACGTCCCGCACGCGCTGGCGTTCACACTTCTCCAGCAGACCCGCGATCTCTTTAAGATCAGTCTCAAGACCGGCGATCTAAAGACACAAAGTCAAATCAGAGATCAAGTAAAGAAGCATGTTCAACACAGGTGAGAGCCTGTCACCTCACAACCAAGCAATACGTATTTCACCCAATGTGTATATTGTCCTATGAAAGTAACTAGTAAAAATGGTTTCATTCACATTCATAAGCTTTTTTATATCGGTGCATGAGGATTTACAGTATGATGAAAACGAAACCTGGCTGATAAGACTGCTAACGTTATATACCCACTATGGAACTAAAATTAATAAAACACACACAAAACAGTCCATTATACCAGTTCATTGATGTCCATCGCTGCCTTGAAGAAACCTCAGGAAACTACAGTTTTTACTTTGCTTTGCTTTCAATCGGACGCTGCTTGTCCGCTGATGTGCATGAAGCGTTGTTTCTAGAAAGATTCTTCCTTCCGCGTTGTGATGTCAAAATAAAAGTCCTTATTTTAGAGACCTTTGATAAATGACCGAAATCACATTATTAGATAATTCTGTATGAATGTATATATTTATATAAAATGTCTATATATAATTATATATATAAATTCATATATGGTCTATGATCTATATAAATGTAATAAAGTAGAAAAATATATATTACATTTAAAAATCTAAATGTACTTATAACCTTTAAGATGTATTACAGTAACCTGAAAATACTCTTAATTTACATTTACTAGGTAACAAATAAAATGTACTAGTTTACACTTGATTAATGTAAAGAGCGCAGCCAGCGCACATTTATCAATGCACAAATAATTAAATTATTTTTGTTTTAAATAAAAGATGTAGTTTAAACAATATCATCCTCCTTATGTATTTATTTTTGTCAAACTAGTCACAAAATAAAATATTCCAGTGTGTGACACTAAACCATAAAGTAATCAATAAGGAAAAAGTTTAGATACCAGTAACTAAAACCCTTAAAAATAGAATCACAAAACATGAAAAAGTAGAACATACCACCTTTTTATTGTACTTACAATGAAATAATTTCAGTTGAAAAAAAAAAAAGACAATGTGAAATCTCAATCAATTCAGTAGAGAAACAAAAATACATCAAACGAACAGGTGCTTGTTGGTTTTCAGGCTCTGTCTCTTTGCATTCTATGCAAGAATATCTTTTATGACCAGGTTTTAGACCAATCCCATGACGGTGGCTGATCACCACATTGATCTCTGTATTCCTGACATCTGGTTGTGGTCCGCTAAATGGCGAAAAACAATGCGACTGAGACGCCACCTGCGCTTTACTCCACGTGGACGAGATGTCATCACACACCTGTTGCGAATGCGCACAGGACAACTGTCTCGAGGAAGTGCGGCTATTTCTTTATCAGCTATCTCCTGAGAAAATAAACATGAGAGACATGGACTGTTATTATTTTGGCATGTTATTCTTTCATTGCAAGTCGTGTATATGGAAAACAGGGTATTAAGGATATCTAAACAGAGCATTAAAGCCCCTAAATGGAAACGTCAAGACTTTAGACATACCTGTAGCTCTTTTGGCAAAATAGTATTCTTCCTAATCGCATTGATGCGCAGTCTTGTATCTGCATATTCAAATGCCATTTGTCTCCTTTTCACATCTCGTACCATCCTCCAGTCAACATAGTAGCTCCTGACCTGCTCCACCACTCCGAGTGAACTTCTGTAGGCCTGAAGAACATCAGATACCATTTTACATTTGAATACGTGTGTTTTTGAAATAACTCTAAACAAATAACAAAAATACAACTGACAAAAATGAGTATTTCTGGCAGACGGGAACAGTAAATGTCACTACTATGTCTCAGTCTAACGTGTCTAAGCGATCGTAATCTAAATGCAACACAATCCAAACACAAATACAATGCATTCAAAGTCCTAACAGACTTTCCAATTACAAATCTAATTTTTAAAAGTGAATCTACCTGTCTATAAAACGGCAAGGACGACTGCAGAAACCCCATCCCCGAGCCGAGGAGCTTCCACGCCGCCATGTTGATCCAGCGCTAACCTCGATGGTGCTTTGAAGGGTAAGAATTGAGTTTAGTATATCGTTACTGCCATCTACTGGTCATATTAAGCGTTTGGGGTTTGTTCTCACTCCTAAACAAAACAGTAGGCTAGCAAACAAGAAGTTATGATACTTCGTTGTTGCGGGATAAAGCCCGGCAAAATGATGGAGAACTGGCTTTTGTCTGAATGTCACGACGGATTATATTAATAGACGTCGATTCATTTATGAAAAACCCACAAAGAATTTTAGTTCTGAGCATTTATCACCAACCATGAGAACAGTACTGTACAAAACAGATTCACAGGTATATATAAAACGCATAACAGATTGTGTGTAATTGCAGTACTTGGCCAGAAAGTGGCAGAATGTCGTTACCAATTCAACAACAACAGAATCCCCGAAAATAATCTGTGTCACCCTGGACCACAAAACCAGTCATAATTTATACCTGAAAAGCAAATAAATAAGCTTTCCGCTGATGTGTGTTTTGTTTGGATAGGACAATATTTGGCAGAGATACAATTATGGTGCAACAACAAAAAAAGCGAATATCAAAATTTTGGCAAAAGCAAAATTGAAAATTTTTACACATACAATGTATTTTTGCCTATTTCACTTATGACTGGGTTTGTGGTCCAGGCTGACATACTGTATTACAAAGGATGAAACTAACAAACGGGCTTTAATGTCTACAGATCTGTATGCTTAAAGCATTAAAAAGCTTACCTGTCTGTATGCATTTAAAGCAGAGCTTGTGACCTCTTTTACTCCAAGGCCTCCAATTGCCCACAACAATATTCTAATAATCATTTTAATTCAACAACATCATGTAGCATCACTTGGCTCAATTTTACAGGCTGGTCTTCACAAATGACATTTTTACACTTCAGAATACATTGGACACATGAACAATCCTATATAGAGACTCTGAGACATTGCGAGGTGACCTGAATCCAGCACCTGCATTACGTTTAGCAGCGGTTTAAGACAAGAGAAACAAGCACTCTTCAAGACAATTGTCTGATTGTAATGATGACTGACTGTGCAAATAGGAAATCTGGGCATGTTTAGACAGCGAATTTGTTCAGCATATTATAGGCCTATAAGAATAAACTGGATACGGAGTGAACCTTCTGTTTTTAGCCAGCACTTTCATAACGTATTAAATGAAGATTACTTTGCCATTTCTTATGCTCATCTACCATTCTGTCATTACCACAGGATAAATCCCCCCAATAAAACAATGCAACTGAAAAGAAGAGAAAAAAAAATACAGATGACAACAAAATAACAACCAACAAACAGCTTGTTATGTGCTTCTCTGCATGACATTGGTTAGAGTTCAACCCCAAGGCATTCATAAAAAACTGTTCTAGTAAATTCCTGTAGAATTTCCCAAGCAATCGGCCTTTGTTAAATATACAAGATGTGCTCTGAGAAAAACACTAACATATGTCAAATTGCACAACTTCACAAAGAAGATCCATTATGTAAATTAAAGTGGAAAACCGAGGTCTAAACACCACCACCAGGTAATGCTTCTATAAAACAATTCTTATGAGTTTAACGTAAATAAATCAATAGGAATATAATTGAAACTAATTTTAACCCATGTAAGCAACAACTAAAGTTGCTGAAGGCTCTACCCATATTTTGCCATTTGTAAATATTTTTTTTGTTTGATAATATTTCAAAAACCACTGCTGTAGAAAGCAGACAACCTTAGGAAGAGCTTTTGACAACTTGCTGGAAATGATGCCATGTGGTGATGTTTAATTCATGAGACATTTCTGGATGTTTACTCAGAACTATCTGGCAACTTTAGTGACCAGTGGTTATAAATCCTAGAATCTTTGCACTAGTTTCTATTCAGTTCAAGTTTCAAGGTCCCCCTGATCACTAAATTAACCATACTCAACTCTTTGAAGACCTCCACTTATAAAACACACTTTGAAGAGCTCCACATATGTAGAACATTGTGCATATAAATCTATATAGGACATTGAAAATATCTGTGTATTAATGCTGTTGATCTAGAAAATTCACAGCGTAGTTCTGTTTATTTTAAACTTACCAATGCAAAGCAGAGTGCCGTACTGTGTGATGCATGTGCTGCTCTTCTGAAGCTGAATCTAATATCTGCAACTTCTGAAGATTTCTGAAGCGTAGGCTTCAAAAATATTTAGTAAATTTCCTGCTGTTCGCAAGCCACTTGAAACCTCACTTGTTGCTTTTAAATGAGATCAATCCTTTCTAAAAACAAAGCAGATTTGGTCTGCGCTTTGTTCTTTAACAAATAAAAAAATTAAACATATTGGTGTGAAGGACTTCCACTAAATTCATATTCAGACGTTCCAGGTTGACTCCCACTGGGGTGTGAAAATGAGAAACAACTGAACCTTGCGTGATGCGAAACCAAATGAGTTTAAGCATTTTGTAAGCTAAAACTGCTGCTTAATGTTTTTAACCTGTGCAAAAAAAATATTTTAGTGTGAATTCTCTCAGATTTACTTTACAGAAAAGAAATTAAAAGTGCATATTCTTTTTATATTAGCATCACCACTGCATGATTCATTTAAACAACATCACAAAGAGCTCAAATCAGTTTCACTTGTCCTACCGTGTCCTGTTTGATTTTCATGAGCTACTTGTGTGGGCTGTTCATTCTGACATCACTATATTAAGCCTTGCAAAGTCAGCAATTGAACAGACTGCAGAAACGAAGCTGGCAGTCTAGCATGGGTACTTCAATTTTTATATGAGCTCAGAGAAAGTGAAATGGAAGAACGTTTGCAAAGTGATTTAGTCTACTTGTTCTAAAGATAGTTCAGCATCTCTGTTATTTTGCTCAGTTATCTTATGCCCTTCATGTAGAGTTGGAAATATTGTAATTACAAGTTACAAGCAAATGAATGACTGAGCAAAGCCGTATTCACAAGTGGGAAAGACTTGTGAAGGTGGAATAGGGAATGACCATTTTTAAACATTACCAAAACACTCGTAAAACAGTAGGACGCATATGTTTGTAGTGAATTATAATGTATAATTTAGAAAGTTGTTGTAAAGCTGTGATGATACAACTGATAGACAAGTACTCAAATTTCAAACATTTAGTTTTGAAACCATGTATAAATAAGTGATAGGAATTAATATTTTTTTATTTATTAGATGCTGGTATTTGGATTTAGTTTTCAAGTAATTAATTTGTTTTGTTAAGGCTACAACTTCAATGTGTGACATGTCTTTATAATGAATGCCCAGCGTGGAGTTCCCTTGGTGCAACTGAAAGCATGATCTTTCAAAAACGTCCCACAAATTTCACTTGAAGAAGTTCAAATGTTCCACACATGTGGAGACGCATTTTCTGAGCTCTTTACCATATGTGGTAACAGGTGATTTGCATATGTAACCTCAAGATTGTTTGTTTTCCGCGTTATGGACCAATGGCTCTAATAGTTTACTTTTTTTAAGTTTTCAAACAGCATATCATTCACTCCACTGCTCAACTGTTCCATTATACAAAATGTTGGCTAGAGAGTGGGAAACCAACATTAAACTAAGATTCTACAGGTTTTGACAAAATGAAATCCACGCAGTTTCTCTGACATTTCCATTGTGCTTACTAATGTTTCAGACAGCCTTCCAGCTATGAGGTAAAGTCCTTTTTGGACTCGAGGTCAAGGCCTTCTTAAATTTTGGAATGTTCTGCATTGCTCCCTCAGGACCTTGTCAATCAAATAGCTGGGGACCGATGACTGCCCTCACTGAACAAGTCTATATTTTGTCAGAAGCCCCTGTTCTTCCTCTGTCTCTCCATGGGTCAGTGCATGTTTTTATCTGCATTTTACACACTAGTACTTCTGTTCAACAGATGCTGAAGCTGATGTATAGAAAAAGAGAGAACATCCATCCTGAAGTCCCATTTAAATTGATCATCAATTTCAGTAAACAAACAAGGGCTTCTAGAACGAGTCTCGGCAGTGCCATTTTTATTAAATGTTCAACCTCTAATTTCAGCACAGAAGCACGACAAGTATTTGATTAATGTTTTGTCCCTGATGCGTGTCTGGTTTTGACATTAGATTAAGAAATAGAGACATCAGAGGGAATGAACCTTGCACTGCCAACTAACACAATCAGAGCGATCGTGCTTTCCAAACCTAACTGTTCCATGGACGTTTATGACGAATCGGATCTAAAGTAAAATATTAAATGATAACTGGGACATTAGGCCTCTTCAGTGTTTTTTGCATGAGCATCTGTTAATTCATTTAAAGAGACCACCAAGGTTAACAGGAAGTGTGTTCTCAGGGCACCCCCTTTTCCACTCAGTGAAGCAGAGTAACCTAACAGAGTCTGTAAACTTTACGAAATCTTCTTTTATTGAGTCAGGTAATTGAGAATGCTCTGCAGAAAGAGAGAGAGAGAAAAAAACTCACATGTGCATGTCAGCATGGGTTTCTGAGCTGTTTTAACCATTAAACTAAGATGGTAAATTTAATCTATAGACGTTTGGGGAGGGCTGCCATTAGAGGCGAGATTGCTCGACTGATTTCCTCATGCCATGGCGCATTATTTTCAACAATACATCTAAACTATGTGGATGTGTAGTGTTCTGGACAGCTGAAGTGTAGTATTTCTGCATCCACCTGAGTGGGTGGGTAGGGGATATCTAATTTAGCATGGAGAATGTGGCTGGAGAAATACTTTAGTTCATTTGATTAGACTTCTGGAAACATTTCACACATGATCTTGTATGATATCGGTCCTCTGTCAACAGTGCTTGTCAAAAGAACATTCAGTTACAGTTAGAGATAATTTATTAATGTAAAAGCAAGAAACTTAAACTTGAAATGTTGATAGAACCTGCTTATCATTTTTTTTTTGTCTTGTTCTCTAGGAAAATATATATATTCTAAAAAAAAAAAAGAGATCAATTTACCACTATTTACTGTTATGTTTGTGTAATTCTGATACATAATTTGAAAATGGTGGAAGAAAAAAACTTTTTACTGCATGTAACACTAAGTACACTTAAATTATATTTAATTAAAAAATGTTTAAAATGTACTCTTTGTTTGTATATTTAATATACATTCATTTTTACTTACTATAAATTGTGTATTCTCTGAAAACATATTTTATTGATTTTTTTGGTTATATTATAATTTATAATATATATACTATTATAATATATATTTATTTTTAAATAAGAAAGCGGTTTATAATGTGATGACCTCACACAGGGCTCATTTAATAGGCCTGACAATAGGTTTGGCATTACCTCTTTGAGCTTGTAAACTTGACCTGCTGTAATATATTAACAACACTGACAAGCAAGAATCCGTAAGTGGCTCAGAGAGATTTATTTAAAGAATATATGTGACAGAGGTAAACAGAAAACTGGAGGAGGCAGTGTAGACATTTAGTTGTGTTGCTTGCTTATGAATTAAATTTATAGGGAGGGCCTGCGATCTGAAGCTGATAATGCTGTCATAATTGTCTGTTGGGAAAGCAGATTAAAGGACAGGTTAGATAGTTACAGGATAAATAAATGTCAGTGGAAATAGTAGGTCATGTGATGTGGTGCACTATTATTATTAGTAAATTCAGATCTCTGTTTTTTGATCTTGAGATGCGACAGGACATCTCTTCATCATATCACGCTCTTTCGTGTTTCCAGATGAACTGCAAAAATCTGTTCATGTTCATTTCAGCATCATTCACCAGCACCATTTAATATTTCCTGCACAATAATAACTTATGCTTCTTGTTTGCATTTTTGACCTATCTTTTAGACACAGTATTCCCTGTTATATTGTTTATGTTTTGCTCCGCCAAGAAATATAATTTCAAATGTATTTAATGAGGAGTCATTCTCTCCAAGCAACACTCACACAGTAACAAACAGTAATGGCATTTCATTCCTGGATAAATCAGTGTTTTCTAACGAATTGTTTATGTAAATGATTCAATGACTCATTCATTTGCTTGCTTTGTAAATGAATCAGTGTATTCGTACAAACTGACTCAATGAATGATTCTATAATTCACTCATAAACTTGCAACCTATAGCCAACTACTGGCGTAACTGTGCAACCTGCTGAAAGAGTCATTGAAAGGTCTGTCTGGAACGCATAAAACAAAGAAAAACCGAGCAATTCACAAACATTGTCAGCTTCCAACACCATATGGGACATTTCTTCCAGAGATTTGACCTCTGGTATACCTATAAAGAAAGAATGTATTTTTTTGGGCCACGCAGTGCGGGCTGAAACAGCATGCTTCAAGTCAAGTGTCTAGATCGCATTATATCTGAGGAGAAAAGAACTTCGGTGGCCAATGAGAAACAGGTGAGAAAAGACATGCTTTGCTCTCTGGGAGGGAGAGGTAAGCTCTTTTTGTGCCTGTGGGATACTGCAGAATTATGTTTTGGTGGTCTTTGCTAATAAGTTGGTGTTTAGTTTGGTAGAAACAAAATTTAAAATTGTGTGATTCTTGGTTTACTAGGAAAACCACCCACATGTATAAAATCTGTGCTGAACCCGTCTAATCAAGATGATAATGTTACATCAAGTCAGGAGCATTTAGCTGTAAGTGTTTTAAGCAGAGTTTTGACATCCCTTTATATCCCTATATTCTTTTCACAACTAATGAAGCCTTTTCCTTTCACTTATTTAGCAGCCCTGACCTCATCTCAGATTTCTGATTGGAGAGATGCAATCAAAATCTTTTTGGTCTGTTCAACTATAGCTGAATACACTTAAGGGTTAATAATAAATTTTATTCAAGAGTGACTACTTACAAAAAATTCAGATGCTCTTATTATTAAATATGGTGTCTACTTTGAATAATTTTCAATTGTTTCCAATACAATGTTGTGCAACTTTGTCAAAATTACATACATTTCTATATTTATAATTTATATTTTACGCACATTTTGTCTTGCAATTTAATTATTGTAATTATTTGTCTTTCCAATAGCCTAGGAACAACATAAGAATGAGTAAATGATTTTTTTTTGCTTTTTTTTAGATGTTTTGGATTTACATTAAATCTGTATTCATTTCAAAAAGTGAAAGACTGTCAAAAACCATGAACCCTTAAAAAATCTTGTGACTTGAAGCTCTTTTATATTTTTTACATTAGGAACATGTTGTCCCAAAGAGTCCTGCCATGGATTTAAAATACATCAGCATCACAGAGGTCTGATTCAGTCAGATGGCACGAATGTGAAGAATGCCTTTTGTGCTGAACTTAAAGGTCACCTGCATGCTGAAATGTTTATTGCCACACATATTCCCGCTTTGAGTTACAACAACAATCTTACTTAAGTCTGTTTGTGCCATTAAGACCATCAGTCAGCTTTATGAAGAGCAAATCCTTATTAGTAGGATCACATTTTCTCCAATCGTTAACGTTAACTATGTCTCGGATCAGTGAATAGAGAATTGCACGACACATCCCGTTCGGTTCCTCTTAGCTCCTACCGCTGTTATGAAAAACCTTCATTTCTTACAGTTTATTATGATCCCTGCTTTGGAGATAGATGGGCAGATAGATGAATGTATAACGTAAACCTAAGTCTACTGTTGACAGTGCGATATAGAATATTAGATCTGTGTCTCACACGTAAGTGAGCTGGTGGAAGGTTTATTTGCAGAGTTGAGACCTTATGGCTTTGATTTAAATGTCTTTTTTCCCCTCTTAGTTCTCTTATGGTGGGGTTGACCTTCAAAACCAGCCTAATAAAACCCAGAAGCATTCCATTTAAATATGTTTAAGTACAGAGATTTAATTTTCTTTGATAGATTTCCTTGTGGCTTTGTCTTTGTAGCCTGAAGTCTCTGTGCTTCTATAGTAGACTTTAAAACAAATATACTGTAATAAGTTTAACTCTCAACAGAAGAGAGATGTGTTGTGAAAAAATGTTACACCTCTGAGTTTGTCTAACATGTAGTCTGCTTATAAATTTTATTTATGTTTTTATAGCTACAGGTTATTTCTAAGTAATTGTGATGATCATAAACCTCCAACATAGCAATCAAAAATTTTCCTTCTTTTTTTCCCCGTTATTTTTTTATTCTGTGGACCACTCACATAGTCTTTATTGAAATATGTCCCCATTTCCTTAATGCACAAACTCTTGCTGTGCCTCTGCCTCATAAAAAGCATGGTGGAAGTCATAAGTCTGCTTCACGCCATGCTACATTTCTGCTGCATTCTTGTACACAACACCGGTGGCCAAACACATTAATCAGTGTACACAGATCCTCTTCTCAAATAAACAGAGAGAGAGGGCCATTAGTGAAAAATGAGTGATGGATGAAAGCTGCGTTTCCTTTGTGGGTATCATCTCAATACTTGTGTTGAAAAACTGGAAAATGATTCAATAATTCAAAAGGAAACTGGTTTGATATATTTGAGGATGTGTCAGGAGGAGCCTCAAACATATGTATCGCTCAAAGGGTAAATGATTTAGAACTCACTGGAAAATGCAAAACATGCGGTAGCCAGATTTTGACTTCAAATGTATATATCATTCTAATGCATAGTTCATTGGTAGACAACTGTTAAATATATGGCCACATAAAGATATTTTTTAGTATTGTCATACATGGGTAAGGATACTGAAAACTATAGTAATCCTTTTTGTTTTTAAGGAATCAGTACTTTTGTTTAGCAAGGATGCATAATACTTTTATAATACTAAATACTTTTAATTTGTAACCAAAAAGTATGTTTTACAGAAATATTGTAGCACAACTGTTTTTAACATCGTAAGAAATATCACTTAAGCATCAAATCAGCATCAGAATGATTTCTAAAAGATCTTATGACACTGAAGGCTATATGATATATTACAGTAAAAAAAGTTATTTTATTTTGCAATAATATTTTATAGTATTACTGTTGTTACTGTAGTTTTGATCAAATAAATCAAGCCATGGTAGCATAAGAGACTTCTTTCAAAACCTTACACAATCTACAATGTAAATCATTAGGCAGCACATAAATAACAAATAATAATGATAACCTAAATAATTAATGATAGTTGCTCATTTAAAGTTTTAGCAATTTTATAAAGTTAAAAATGTGAACATTTACTTTGCATTTACATCCTTTTACCCTGTCTTAAAATCTGTATAACTTTCTTTCTTCTGTTATTTATAGCAGAAGGTGCAAGGCAATATGTGGGCAAAGCTCTTTTCAATTCAGTGAAAGTGAATGGTGACCATTCCCTAAAATTCCCTTCTTGATCTTCTTTACATAGCTTTGGTTTCAGAAGACTTGGAATATAGCAAATATGCTTTTATGATGCTTTTATTCATTAAATAGGAAAAAGCAGCACAGATTCTGTTTAAGCCATAGAGTTTTGAATACATTGGGGTGAAAAAATGATGACGGAATATAAATTTTTTGGTAAGCTATCCTTTTAAATCTTAGAAAGTTATATGAAATATTAGAATGTATTTCAATGTTTCACACATTTGCATTTTAAGCATCGCTCTATATTACTAAGTACTTAAATCTTACCTTACATTAAATCTGCCATTTCCCAGTATTCAAACCACTGCAGTAGCAGGCACTAAATCATTCACTAAAAAGCGAAATGACATGTAATTAAAACCGGTAGGAACAGCGTTTACTGTGTTTTCAACTGTAATTAAAGACATAGACAAGCGCACAATCACTTACTCACTAATGAGTGAGCGATAATGTAAACTAGCATGACTTTTGTCAGTATACAGCTGGACATTTCCTGACTACAGAACAATTTCGCCCTGTTCTTATTCCCTACATATTCCAACCACATGTGAAAGTATCCAAATTTTTTATAGTGCACAGGCTCTACTTTTAGCCGTTAACAAATGAAACACTGAGTTCGTCATAGACTGAGGGGAAGGTTTTAGAGTCTGTAATAGTGATTTTTCAGTGACGACATCTTTTGAAAGTGTTCCAAGTGGAAACTACTGCCATTGCTATCTGTCTGAGGAAGAATATACAACCACATTAAGTATAAAGCTGGACCCCTGCTTCTCTTTAAAAAACATTACACCTGGCCTGCTCTCCAGTTTCAGCCCAAGTATTTCACCTCTCTGTAACACAACACCCAGAGATCAACAGATGCCTGGGAAATTATAGCCAAATAACCTTAGTAATGACTTCTGATAATTGCGACTCTGTTCCACTTAAAATCTTGATTATAGGCTGACAGAAAAATATGTGTGGAACACTCAGAACTAATTCATAAAGATATTTCCTACTTTGTTTACTGTTACACTTTAAAAGTAGCAGTTTTTACGTAAAATTGTCTAATAAATTTCACTATTAATTTCATAGAATCAGCACACATTGAATTTAATGTGAAATTCTGAAGTAGAAAAACTGATATAGTGTTTTCTTGTACAACATGCTTCAATTTTATTGACAATATCAAAAACATGGAGTATGATTTTTTTGGTGAACTGTTCCTTTAAATCTAGCCATTGTTTAGGTAGAGATGTGCTGTAAGCAATGAAAAACAAGTAAAAGAGGAAATTCGTAATGCAATATTAAAATGTAAATGCGCAAAATATTAAAACAATTTTGTATTAGTTTCAATTTGAAATATATATATATATATATATATATATATATATGACTCATTCTATAATTGCGGGTACATTTGGTGTCCCCTTCTGTCACCGTCAACTAGTTACCTAGCTAGTCTTAACAATGCTGACAATAGTGTAACAGAATTGACATTTTTATTAAATTTTTTCCAAACATGACACTAATGAAAACATGCTTAAAAGACCTTTTAATAGCCCAGTTTGAGATCAGTAATAAATTCTGTTTTCCTTCTGATATTGTGGTAACAGAGTTGACGTTCTACAAAATAACTCTTGGTGTAAGAAGTTTTTAGATTAAAATATTTTCCCAGAGAGAGCACAGATACTTTTCAGAGCTTTGGATCTTATCAGTGAGTGAAAGTGACATCATTTCCTGTAACTTACATAATTCTGAGAGATAATTCCACCAATTTAAAGGCGAAATATGGTATACGGTAACAGAGTTGACGCAAGATTTATGGACTCACATTTTTCTAAGAAAAAAATTCATTTTAGATTATTTTAATGTTGTAGAATTAAGTAATTAACTATTTAGGACTTACAAATAAAATGAATAAACTGTTGGCAAAAGTACTATACAATATTTTGATTGCACATTGATACATGATGGAAAAAATACACTGACTACTTCAGACAAAAAGAGATCATGATTTTCAGCTATTTAAGACTTAATTTAAGATTTAAAATAAATTATTATATTGTTATGGACTGTAACATCTTGTGATTCATAACAATTAGTAAATAATAATAATAACTAAATTAAAATTATAAAAAATATAACCAGCTTTAAATATAAAGGACACATGCATCTTATTTTTTTTGTAAAGGAGCATAGATTTGTGTAAATGTTTCCGAATGTTTCACTGCAATTTTTCTGAACATGTTTCATAGACGGCACAAAACCAAAAGGTGTAAATTAGAGTATGAATCAGTTTCCATTCGTAAACTTATTCCAGTTTTTGAATCAAGTGGAAAATGTGTGGAAAGGACACATAAAAAATATTGCTCCTGTAACCATGTTGGTTGCTGTATTCAAGCTTAAGACTGTGTTGACTTTGGCTCTACACGCCTGTCAGTAGCTATATATCACAATTCCTGGAAAACAGATTGATTAGCGCTGCTACTGTAAGAAAATACTTGAAATAAAAAACATATTCATTAAAATCTACCTGCGAGGGCTGTGGAGCACTCTTGTTAAGCTTATGTTGAATGGAATAAGTAATGAAATAAGTTCCAGACAATGTACAACAGAGAAGTGTCTCATTACCTCCCCCAGTTCTGTCCTCTATGGTTGAGTTTTGGAGGTAGCCACACCCAGGCTGGCCATTGGCTCAGGGCTGCAATGAGGACATTTAAACTGTTTGAAGGCAGAGAGTTGGAGGACTCGGGACATTGCTGGTGAGGAGGGCCCTGAATGCCCAGTCTGAGCTTATAAACAGGTGCCTGTGGTAATAGGCGTCCGTCAGTGAGCAGGGATATTACTGTGGCAGGGAATATTCTGGGGTAAGGCATCTGCAGCTTCATTATTGCTTGTGCATGAACTTCTAATTTTTTTGCAGCTGTAATTATGATGTTTGTGCGGGTAGATATCATGCAGTGAACTACAAAAAAGGTTTAAAAATTTTATTTTAATAAATTCCTTGGTATTTATTTATTTATTTTTTAATTAGCTAATTCTTGATAATTATGAATATTTGAATCCACGGTGTAAACATGCAGCAAATCTAAAAATATAATATCTAAGTGAAAATTATTATTTAACATGTCTGAATTAAATTAAAGTAAGGGCCAGAATAAGTAGAAATATTGCTTTATTATAGGACAATTCATTTGTCTTTTATATTTTTGCTAAATTTTTATGTTCAGTACTAAGAATCATTGCTAAATGTATCATTTTGAGACACTGAAATGATCAATAGTGATTCAGATTTGCTATTTAGGATTATAATTTGTGGTTTGAAAGGACAAACAGCTTCATTTCAGTGGATAGCGCTCAATGAATACCTTAAAATGACCATAAATCTTGGAAAGCAATGGGTGTCCCAGTCTTGACAAGATAACATATGTGTCCCAGTGGACAATGCATACTGAAAAATGTGAAATCAGGTGCAGGGCAGCCATTATAGCCTTTTTTTAGTTTTAAATAATCCAGTTTTATTATTATTTTAGATTTATTTTAATATAATTCTTTTACTTTGCTTTGTGCATTAATATGATGTTTGTCAGTTTTCTTCTGTACCCTTTCATGGTTGTCATCTGTGGCTATTGCTCGTTCCTTCTCTACTTTTACACAAGATATATAAGCTACATCCTCCTCGTCTGGCAGATTGAGAGGAAACACTACTGTGTTGGCTTCAGGTATTATCAGAAGCCCAGATCAGATGAACAGCAGATGTTGCATGCATGCAGCCCACTGGAGGTTTACTATATGCTGCCTGCACATTACACATTACAGACTAGCAGAGTCAGTTTTGGGTATCTGAGAGATCCTGTAAGGCTGCTGTGGTTTCATTCCCCAGTGGTGTATACTGAGGAGAGGAAATGAGTCTGAATCTACACTTAAGCTTAATTGCTTTCAGCTCTCATCAGTTGAAGAGCAAAGGGGGAAATCACTGGTGAAGCATGTTTGAGGCTTGCAGTCTGCACTCCTCACTTCTTCACCTCTTCTCTTTCTGCATTGGTAAGTCCCGAATCTCTTTCCTAATGGTGCAACTGGGGCTCTGCTTCGGATGCAGAGGAACAGACTGTCTTTGTCTTCTTCCTAATGTGTCTCAGGAGAGGAGAGGGCACAGCACAGTCTGGCTCTCTGTTTTCCTGCCCCCTACCTCACTCAATTTATTCCCTTCTCAGAATATGATTTATGCTGTTCACAGTCTGTTTGTATTGCTTGTAGGTCTTTGCCCTTGTAGTTCCTAAAAGGCATGAATGAGTCGTAGTCACAGTGTTGAAAGTTTATATTTTGACTTGGTGTTGAGATCCAACAGAAAACAGCCAGCGGCCACTTAGCAACCTGCATCCCTTCTGTTTTTAACCAGACTGTTAGATTTCATTGTGCATGGCTTTGCTAAAATGGTCCCTGGGTATGAAATTTTTACTGTGTGCAAATTGGCAAAAACTTGTAAAACTCAAGGTGATGATAAAAATGATGCAAAAAACCCTCTTCTTCTTCTTTTTCTTTTTTTCTTCTATTCTTTTATAGAATACATATTAACAATATGTAACTGTACCATTAATTGTTATTAATATTAACTATTCTTAGCACATTATACTAACTTAGCTAAAAGTATTGTTAATCTATTTCTGGTAACAGAAAAATTATATATGAATATATATATATATATATATATATATATAATTATAAATTAAAATTTATTTTACATTTTTACATTTATTTTACATTTTTACATTTATTTTAGCTTCTTTCTTTCTTTTTTTTTTTTTTTACAATGTAGTCCATTGGTTGAGAGTAATGAGATTTTTTTAAATTACAATTTTAATTATTATTAAATAATATATCATATTAATATAGAATTGTTATTGAAAAATTAAACAAATTATTATTTTAGGTTTATTTTAATATTGTTATGTAAGGTATTTTCTTTTAATACCTTCCTACCTGCTATAAGAGAAAACAACAACAACAACAACAACAATAATAATATATTCCAGTTTTGTTATGATCAGTATTTAATATAAAATCTAATGACTTATTAAAACTATTTTAAACTATTGTTAGCATATTATACTAATTTAGGTAATTGAAAAAAATAAAATGAAAGGTTATTTTTCTGGGAAAAATGATCTTGAATTATATTTACATATTTACATATATTTATGCATATTAATTATTATAATTTTATATTATTTTGTTTTCATTGGTTGATCTGTCTGTCTGTAAATGTACAGTGTAGTCCACCGGGTAAGATTAAGAAAAAGTTAAAAAGTGAAATATTTCATGAGCAATTTATGGACTGTGCGCAGCAATTTTGGTGTCATGCATTGGCCTGTCAAATGCAAAATGTGGGCAGTAAGTATTTTGTGGTTGTTGCATGGCAATTTGTATTGTCTGTTCAATTACAGTGGTAGACACAGGGCAACTTTTTTGTGTGTTTATGTACGTGCGTGCAGACTCAAACATCCGCTCAGTAGAGGTGGAAGAAGAAAGTTGGCAGGCTTTTCCAGTGTTCTTTCCAAGATAAAAAAAGAGCAAAATGAAACAGTGCACATGAAATAAAAGCCTCTGACTGAAAGCAATAAACAAGACCCTCAAAGGGCCTTGCAGCTCTAGCATGTGTGTGGTGTCTGGGCCTGTGATGTGGGCTACGCCGGGACGGTCATGGACCTCACCACTCTGTGCCTTAATACTGCACCATCATATCTAATTAGCATCAGGGAGTCCATGAGGTCATGGAGAGACTCTCCTGCCTGTTTGAGTTCAGTGGTTAAGTGTTTAAATGTTGCCCAGTGAGTTAAATATCCTGATTTAGATGCATCAATTAGAAGTAATAATGCAGAGGGAAATATTTTGTTCCAGTGCACTGTGATCACATGTTAGACCAACAATATTTCCTCAAATAGCGATAAACTAAATTAACTGTGTTGCTGATTTGTTATGCGGTTACTGTTATAGGATTATTGTTTTACTGTTTTTGTAAGTATTGAGGAGGTTGATTATTGCACATTTATTGATATGAATCTGGGTTGCATTGGCTGGATGGTACATTTTGGATTTAGTTGATGATTTTGTTTGGTTTTATTGGTTTATTTCAAGTTATTATTCGATAATTTATGAACACAGAATGGCTGTTAGCAATCCGTCTCCTCAGACTTATGCAGTGAAGTAGCCCTCCACATCTGCAAAACAGAATCTGTCAAAAACAACAGCCGCCGGCAATGTTTTCTGCTCAGTTGGTTGATCTGTGTGGCATGAGCTCCAGATTTTTCTGTGCTTCTGTTCACATTTCTACCTTGGTCCTGAGGGAGTGCTCTGTCTTCTCATTTCAGCATTTCTGCCATTCCACATCTGCTTCTGGACTTTGATGTGTGTTGTTCCATGTTTATATTTAAGCGCCACATTTACAAAGATTTTCTTAATGTTCAAAACAAAGCATTGAATGAATAAACTGTGAAAAAAATGACTAATTCAATTACGCTGAGTACTGTGGTGCAAGCATATGCTGAAATTTTAAGCCATTTACTGTGATTGTCTGGTTAATATCACAATGTCGTGGTCTATTATCAGAGTTTGTGACTGATGAAGAAATACATTCCATAAAGGTAATTTGGCTTTGAGATATTAGTGTTTTGTTTCCGTAGGTTATGCAATGTCATTGAAACTATTTGGCTTTAAAGGCAGAGTAGATGACTGTCATTTTAGGTCCTGTAGGCTCACAAGGGCCCTTGCCTTTACATTGCATAAAGATACAGTATGTGTGTACAGTTCTGTGTTCTGTCTGTCTATGATAATCTCATGCTATATATATATATATATATATATATATATATATATATTTAATATTTTTATTTAATATTATGGATATGAGGTGGTACTTTTGCTGTACCATTGGATGCATGCATCAAAAATTTACATTTTGAGAACTGTTATTTAATATTTAATTTCATATGAATAAAATTCAGTATTTGTTGATTTATTATTAATATTAAAAATGTATTATTTTAAGAATAAATGTATTCTAAAATTTATTAGAGCAGTTATAAATGCTGTAATTTTTTGTATTTAGTATTACTGGACTATCGGATGCATTTAACATTTAAACAGTTATAATAACTAAATATTATTTAAAGATTATTTAATATAATTATAATTATAATATTTAATATAAATATTTTTGCTACAAAATAGTTTACAGTTGCTGTCATTTATAAAGATTTATAGCATTTATTTACCAATTATAATTAACTTTAGTAATGTTTAAATGACATGATTAGAAAACTCTTTTTCCACAGCAAGATTCCCAGACCACACAAGATCATATGCTTACTGCTAATGAATTACATTAACTAAGGTATGCTGGGGCCCTGCTTGCAGCTTTGCTCAGGAGAAAAAAGTTATTTTCATTCACATCTTAATTTTAAAGCAAACAAACCCCAGGTGGCTCTTTCTAAGCATGCATTTTCTCTTTTATAAAACATCCTACTTTTAAATAGAGATGTCTTAAAAGCTTTGAATGACATCATTGTCATGGGGATTACATCATTTAGTTAGAAGGGTTCTCTGCTCCCAGAAGCCATTGTGGTTGTGAATGTGCAATTAATGGTTTGGATGGTATGTGCTTGTCAAACATACATTTTGCCCAGTTCCTACCGTAGGATCAGACATCTATAACACTGGCCTTGTAAAACAGATTGCGCTCCATTAAACATAATGTGTTGTCTTGCACATTGATTTTCGTGTGTATAGCATGCAAATCAAGCTCCTTACTGGAAGGTGAGACCGCAAACCATAAGGAAAGTTTGATATTTTAAGAAAGAAATGCTTGTAAATTTAACCACGCAGTCATCATAAGATTCTCCAATGGTTCACGTCTTTCTGCTTTCTTTCAGAAACCATGATTGTAAGATTCAACCGGCTGAAGAGAGGTCTCTTCTTTCTAGGGATGCTCTTTACGGTGTCCCGTCTTGTGCTTTCTGAGGAGGTGGGTCCTGCAGAGAAAGAAGTCACGTTTAGCCATGTCTACAGGATTGACTCTGGTTGTAAGCAGGGGTCTCAGGTGGCTGAGCTTTCCCAGGACCAGGCCTCAGAAGGCCAGCTAGTCACAGTGAATGGAGAGAATGACATTGTCTTTAAGCACAACATACGTCTGCAGTCAGCTGGTTGTGGATGTGCAGATTCTGAGGACTTCAAAGCCCTGCTGTACCGTGTAAATGGCCTGGAGGAGGAAGTCACCTACCTAAAAAATCAATGTGCTCAGGGCTGCTGCAAAGGAGGGTCAGGTATTAGTACAAACCTGGAGATTTTTCCAAACTAAAAATCAAGCTACCTGATTTTATACAGTGAACCATACCTGAATATATCTCAAATATAGCATGGTCGAATCAGTCTAAAAAGTCGAGATTTTATTTAGAACAAAACAAAGCTCATTGAAGCTGATTGATTGCTTGACAGCCTTGTTTGAAGCTTTGCTTTGTAATATTTTATAGGCCTCTCAAATATAGACGTGGAGCAGGGTGAAGAACTTAATTTACTAATGCCATCTCTAGTAAGAAAGTAATATATTTATTTAAAATACATTCATTACATACAACATACAGTTCAATCACTTGAGACTTACTGATATAAAAATAAATTATAGTTACATTTTATTGGAGTACTGCTTGTGCAGATTGTACATTTCTTAATATTAAGCCTAAATGTGTGGTAATGTCACTATTGATGACAACTGTATGATTTAAAAATAATAATAATATCAGTCTTTTAATGCAAGGTATTTTAAGTTGTCCTAAAATGTATACCTGCAATAGTTCCACTTTAGCATCATCAAAAATAGTTTTTACTTGGAATTCAGCTCTACGTCCACACAATTAAAGTGCATTAAGTAAAATCAATTGTTCCAGTTTAGCAGACTTGAAGTATACCAGTTTAGTATACTAAAATCACAATTGCAGGGTATTTTTAGTAAGTACATAAATATATAAATGTATTTGTAGTACACTTAGCATAAAAAAGTCTTTTAAACGCATATTAGTATATATATTTTTTTCCCCTAGGGATTGCTTGTTGAATTTCTTTTGAATTGCAGTTCAGTAAATTCCACTTCCTGTTGAGTGGCACCAATTCATATTCAGTCTTTGAATTTCTGTATTACTCTCTCAGAAATAAAGGTACAAAAGCTGTCACTGGGCGGTGCCTTTTCAAAAGGTACTTGTTTGTAACTAAAGGGTCCATTTTGGTACCTATTAGGTTCATATATGTACATTTTAAGTACTAATAGGGACAAAAGTGTACCTTTTGAAAAGGTACCGCCCCAGTGACAGCTTTTGTACCTTTATTTCTGAGAGTATATGCTACTCTCCACTCTTTGCTTTTGATTCACTTATATCATGTCCTGCCTTAAGCAACCTCAAAAGTCCAGTTTATCATTTCAGAGCTGGTGCAATACATTAAGACTGTTCTCCTTTGCTAGGAGTGGACACTAGCTGCAGTGGACACGGCACGTACCAGCAAGACTCTTGCAGCTGTAAGTGTAACCCAGGTTGGGAAGGTCCAGACTGCTCCATCTCATCCTGCCCTGATGAATGCAACGATAATGGCCGGTGTGTTGACGGTCGCTGCGTGTGCTATGAAGGCTACACCGGCCATGACTGCAGCCAGCTCACGTGCCCCAACGACTGCAAAGACAAAGGCCACTGTGTGGATGGTAAATGTGTGTGCTTTAGTGGATTCTCAGGAGAAGACTGCAGCATCGCCACCTGTCCCAACGACTGCATAGGAAATGGACGCTGCGTGGATGGACAGTGCATCTGCGATGAGGGATTCTTTGGAATCGACTGCTCCATGGGTGAGTCGGTTTACAAAAAGTTCTGAACAGAATCTACATTTCCTGGTTGTGCTTAACGTGCTTGATTCACTAAAAATAATCTTTTAATAATTTTAGATTCATTTGGAAATTGGACTACATTGGTCAGTAGTGATGTTTTGAAGTTTTTTATAGTATTTCAGTACGGTGTAGTTCTGTACACATTGACAGAGGAATGCATGCACAAGAATTTAGTTTATAGTAATGTGCCCTTAATTAGTCTCAAAAAGAACTGTTTCTCAGATTATAACCCTTGTTGTAATGTTTGTTTTATTTACAGTGTTAAAAAAAAATGATTTACTAAATAATGCTAAAAAGACTAAATATTTATAGTACTTGTAGAGCCGTAGTCAAGTCCAGCTTTGTCGAGTCCAAGACCAGACTAGTCGAGTCTGAGTCAAGACTGAGTCCAAAGAGGTTCAAGCCCAAGTCTAAAAGTTTCGAGTCCAAGTCAAGACCGAGTCCAAATAAGAGAAAAAAAGGATCCTCTTCAAGACCACATACTTAACTATTGATAATGCAGACAACATATTTCCTATTCTTAGAAAATCATTTTGCGTTATTATTTGTATTGATCAAAAATCAGGGGTCTCCAAACTAGATCCTGGAGGGCCTCCACTTTTTTTTTTTTTATGGTCAAATTTCATATCCTTAAATGTAAAAAATCCATGCTTTATAACATTTAGAAATGAAGTGAAGCTTTATATTGAGTACATATTGCCCTCTAAGAAACAAAAAGCTGTACAAGCTTGTGTGCATTCTTCAATGTTTTCCTATGAAATTGTTTATATCTCCCCCTAGCATTTGAAATTTGAAATTGTTTTTGTATTTGTAGAATTTGAATTTTATTGAATGCATCATGAAAAAAAATACAAAAAAAAAAATTTAATGGATACGTTTTGGCGCTACTGGGCATGCGCACAAAAATGCAGCGTCAAACTGTACAACAATAATTAGTATTTTGTTATTGTAAAGGGTAAGTTTAGGGCTGGGGTAGGTGTAGACGGTATAAAACACAGGTAGAAAAATAAATCAGAAACACCTAACTTTTCAGAACAGCAAATGTACCGGGGGTCATGTGACAAGAGCCAACCAATCAGCTTCATCCTTTCCCATAATAACACTGAAAGCTCAGCCGAGATGGAGAAACAGCTGATCACAGCTGTACCATTTTTAAAAATAAATTTAGTAGCAGAGCTACTGCAAGGGATCTTTAGTGCTGGAAATCCATTTATCCTTTGCTGAAACGTCATGGTTGCTTAGCAACGGCAGACGGGCGGGAGTGCAAGCATAGAGTTCAGGCGAGTACAGTAACGTTACTAGTTGCGTTGCAAAGATATAGAAAGCGACTGTGGTTTTGTTTTGAAGGAGAAAAAAAGCATATTGCTGGACTCGGCCGAGACCAACGAGAACATTTGGCGAGTCCAATGATCAAGTCCGAGACAAGTCCGAGTGCAAACACCAACGAATCCGAGACAAGTCCGACACGATAGAAAATGCCTCGAGTCCGGACTCGAGTACTACAGCCCTGAGTACTTGATTATTGTAGTTTGCTTTGTTGACCATTGTTGTTAATTTGTAGCAATGTATGGCTTCCAGGAACACAAATAATGCAATCTTAATCCAATTTTTCTATTATAACATACAAAAATAAAAATAAAATAAAAATAAATAACTGAATTAAACATGACATTTTTTTAGATTTAGAAAAAATAATCTTGTAAAAATAATAAAATAATCTTTGTTTAATTTACAACTTCATTTTTTATAGTGTACTAAAATGAAAGTATACTTAGATGTACGCTTGGTCTTAGAGGCCACTGCAAGCAAACACAGAGGAAACTTTTTTAGTTCAATCTTCAACGTTGTTCAAACTTCACAGAGTAAACTGCTACTTCTGTACTTTTCCAATAAACATTGATATAAGAACTAATTGGGCACTTTGAGTTCATTTGCTGGTACTAACTCTCTTGTTTTTCAGTCTCCTGCTGGAAGAAAACAGTAAAAGATAGGCCTCATTAGCACAAGGGAATTGTTTTTCATCAATCCTTTTCTGTTCCACACGTTTCGCCCTCAGACCTTCAGATAGAAGTGGAATGCCTCAGAGTTGGAATGCATGGATAGATGAACTGAGCTTCAAAAAATATTAGCCATGGCCAGAGCCTTAGGGTGTGACATATCATCTGTGTTAACACTTCTGAAATGGTTTCTTAAGGGAGTTAGGGCACGGTGCAATTTACTCCAAGAATGATAATAGTAGGGAGGTAAGAGCAAGCACTGCAAACTAGTCAAACAGATCAATTTGGGTGTTCATTCTCATGATCTTGACACTAATTGGCTTCGGAATATAACTGGAGGGTTTCAGCTGTCCATAACTTGTCTAAAAGATTTTCCATATCTAACGCTATAGGGAACTGCCATCGTTATTAAACCACACTCGTTCTTGCATATATGGGGATGTCTGAGTTGTAAACTCTTACGAGGATTCTAGGAAGATGCTTTAAAAGTTATACCATGAACACCAGAAGCAATAAAAAAATTTTATAATACGAGGTATTTATTAGGGTTTGAATGCTCCAGTAATTTTAATAACCAAAACAATGGCCATTATTTTTTTTATTTCATTTATTTTGCCATTAATACATTATGCGTCTGGCAGAAGGAAGGAAAAATGTAAATAAATGTGTGAATGTAAAGCAGTGTAAAAATATTCCTTTCAAAACTATATATTTTAAATACATTAATATTTTTTTATAGTTTTTATTTAGTTTTTATTCTTATTAATACTATGATCAAAAATACATTTAAAAATATTGACATGATTACAATTTAAAGTAACTGTTTTCTTTTTTAAATATATTTTAATTAGCCATTTATTTCCTGTGAAAGCTGAAAGCTGAATTTTAAGCAGCCATTATTTCAGTCTTCAGTGTAACATGATCCTTCAGAAATTTCTTTCAGAACAACAACAACAAAAATCTTACTTTTGTTTACTATTGTATAAATAAATACATTTATGTTGCAAGCCTAGACTGACTGGGTTATGTGGAAGCGATTACAAACCCACACAGATTAGACCTGTATGAAAAACAGAGAAAACACCATGAAATTATTCTATGTTAATCGTAAATGTGGTCGATCATCAAAAGATCAGCGTAGCAACTTTGTTCTGACCACAATGAGTCTAGTGGATTTTGGTGGATGTCTTAATGGCACATCAACGAAGTGCAGATGTGGAAGATTAGATTTACTTTGCCTACTGCTGCTGCCACAGCCTTAGACACTGCATAAAAAGTTACTAGTTTTGTTGTACACACACACACACACACACAAAAGGTGGCGACATTGTAAGAAATATATATTTGGTCCTGATCACAATATTATCAATAAAATGTAGTTAAAGTATGGTCATTTAAAGTTGCTTTAAGCATCATGCTGATGTTTGTCTGTCTTGAAGAACCACCACTGCTGATTAATGCAAGTCCAAACAGAACTGTGTTGTAATTGTAATTTAATTGCTTTGGTTAACCCTTACAATTAATCAGTGAGAACATGCATTTCCGGCACTTATGATTTCTTTCCAGCTGGCTGATGATAATTCATTAGCTCAGCAGGCCTTTTTGGGATATTATTTATGGTCGAAATTGTTACTGGCAAACCCAGGAGAGAACAGCAAGAATGGTTGTATTAACTGCCAGTGGATGGAAAGCCTCCTGCAAAACTGAAGGAAAACATTTGACTTCCTGACCCCATGCCATGTGGAACAATGCCCAAACCTGCTGTTCATTCTTTCCTGGGTACTGTGGTCTCCACAGCACCCTTTTCCCCCTTTATGGATTTCCCTGATTTTTTTTTTCTCTTGCAGTTTTCTTAAATCTACCACCTCCTTTATGTTTTCCCTGTAAGTCGGTGGGTAATGTGTTAATGGAAACTTCATTCCCCGCGCTGCTGACTGTCTGTCTCAGTCTGGGGTTCCTGGTTTGTTCCTGGGGCCTTCCCCCTTTTTTTTACTACTCCAGTGTGCAGTTTTGTTAAAATCCCCACTTAGTGATGGAGGCTCAAAACCACAGAGTAACCGGAATGAAAATGTGTAATCTCCATAAAATATCCAACTCAGATGTTCAGTAAATCTTAAGATCGCCTGTTTTTCGCAAGCTGTATAAATGTGAATAAACTTTAGAAATGAAAGAAGAGAACTGCGAAATAGAAACTTTGCAATAGTTCACCCAAAATATAAATCCTTTCATTCTTTCATTTTCACAACTTCAAAGTTGTGACTTATTTATTTTTCAGTTGGACACAAAAGATGTTCTGAAAATGATTATTTTTTTTGTCCACTCTTAAATATAATCAAGGTAAATGGAGATAGGGCCTGTCAGGCTGTAAAATGACAAAAGCACTATTAATTTCAATAAAAAAGTGACCATGTGTGACTGTTTTTATGTATTATGCAGTTTGTGTGATGACTAAATCAAAATTTATATAATTATTCAAAGAAAATCTCTTTTTTGTGTATTCATGAGACTGTTGTTTCATTTTTGAATCAGCTGCTATTTAAAGTATTTTGAATGAATCAGTTGATCCACTGTTGATCAAATAGTCTGAATGATTCATTTATGATTCTGATTGTATAGTACAAATAGCTTGTCAACTGAATGCTCATTGACAACATTTCTTCCTACTTCAGTTCTAGGACCAAAAGGTCTCCGTCTGATCAAAGCCACAGACGTATCTCTTCTGGTGGAGTGGGAGTCTGTGAGAGGAGCTGAGTACTACATCCTGTCCTACTATCCAAAGGGAGACAAGGGAGCCATTAAAGAGGTCCAGGTGGAAAACACGAAAAACTCCTACCTTATCACAGGCCTAAGACCCGGAGTCACATACATAGTGGAGGTGTACGCTGTCATCAGGGGCATTAACAGTGAATCCGATGAGATTGTGGCTACTACTGGTAAGAACAATTGTTTGAAGACATTACAAAATATATTTGTAATGTACATGCAAAATTGTCATAGCAGCAAACAAACAAGTTGGATTTGTGTTAACTCTTAGACCAGATGTAACTAAGCTATTAGAATTCAGTGAAAAGCCAAATGAATGTTTACAGTTTTTGCAGTGGTAGGATGAGCACTACAACGTTTTGATGTGGTCAGTCTAACATTCCTCACAGCACATTAGACTCTCATGAGAAAGTGCTGATCATCTGGATGTGATGACAAAGATGAATGGCCAGCATGGGACACTGTCAGTCAACGGTTAACAAAGAATTTGAATGTCTAAAAGCATTTCCTTCTCACATGTGAAGTGTTGCTCAGTCTGAAGTGGTAGAATGCTTGGCTGCAAGTCATTTCTGTCATCCGGTGGCAGAATATTGAGGGCGGATGCTTGTACCAGAGTACCGGAGACATCCGATCAAACATATGAAAGAAATGGCATAGGATTTGCATTCATTTGTATTACTTGTACCCAAATGTGTGTATGCAGAAGCACTGTAGAATTAAGGAAAAAGTTTTTTTTTTTTTTTGCTTTTTTGTTTTTCAGCACCAATGTTGAATTAATGCTTATTTATTAATGAAAAAATATCACAAATATCAATATTTTTTATTTAAACATGACATTAATGTGGCAGATGAGTAAATCTTAGAATAGACATGACAAATGTGGCTTCACAGAAAGAAATACATTTTTGAAGAAATTCATATTTATGTTCAGCAAGTATTCATTAACTTAATAACAAGTGACATTTATAATATTGTGGAAGAATTCTACATCAAATAAATTCTGTTTCTTTGAGTTTTTCATCGAAGAATTCTGAAAAAAAAAAAAGTTAGAAAAGCACCAAATCAGCTTATTTTAATCAATGTACTAATTTCTGAAGGATCACATGACACTGAAGACTGGAGTAATAGCAGCTGGAAATTCATATTTGTCATCAAAGGAATAAATTTAATTTTAGGTTATATTTAAATGGAAAACATCTCTGTTACATATGTAACCCTCGTTGCCTGAAGGAGGGAACAGAGACGTTACATCATTGACTGACGTCATGGGATCCCACCTGGGAGACCAATCGACTGATCTTTGGAGAAAAAGCTAATGAGAATTGGCCAGTGGTTTTTGCATGCCTAGCCACTCCCCCATACATACGGGTATATAAGATGACGGCGTGCAAACCACCTTTAGGTTTCTGCTGAGGAGCCGATTGCAACCGACTCCCCAGCACAGTCCGATCTTGTGGCAAGAGGGACGTAACATCTCCGTTCCCTCCTTCAGGGAACGAGGGTTACATACGTAACCGAGACGTTCCCTTTCAGTCAGTCACTATGACGTTACGTCATTGACTGACATCATGTGGACCCTATGGAAAACGCCACAACCCGGACTGCATCACGCAGGAGGCCCAAACGCTGACAGGCTGCGACTGGACAGCATGTCAAGCTAAATGGAAGCTCAAACGTAACCATCCCAACGACCTGGAGGCCAGTAAATGGGCCCTGCAGGGGTGCCTGGATTTTCTTACCAGAAGCAGGAGTTGGGGTCGGAACACACAGGGTCCTGTGTGGAAGAGGCCTTACTAAAGTGAGGGGAACATGGTGGGAAAAAACCGTGGGATAAGACGCCAGATCCAAAGAGGGTGAAGGAAGCCCTTTGCTAGCAAGAACTGTGAGGCGATGGAGGAACCAGATGTAACCGTTCAGAAACACTGGAAGAAAGCTCTTGGATCCAATGGAATGGCGCTGCAAGCCGACACCTGCCTGGCCTCCCGGAATTACCTGATGTTGCCCAAAACACGGGAGGACACAGGATCCACGCGAAGATTGTAGAATCTAGCGAAGGTAATGGGTGTCGCTCAACCCACAGCTCTGTAGATGTCTGCTATGGGCTTGATATCGCATTCCCCTTCTGCTGTCCTCCGAAGCAAACAGAGAGCTGCTCGGATCTTCTGAAACTCCTGGTGCGTTCCACGTAAAAGCGCAGAACGCGTACGGGGCACAGCAATTCGAGGGTTGGGTCTGCCTCCTCTGAGGGCAGCGCTTGCAAGTTCACCACTTGATCCCGAAAGGAGGTAGTGGGAACTTTGGGCACATAACCTGGTCTGGGTCTCAGGATAACGTGAGAGTAGGCCGGACCAAATTCAAGGCACGAATCGCTGACTAAGAATGCAGGTCTCCTATCCTCATGGAAGCGAGCGCGAGCAGGAGCAAAGTTTTTATGGACAGAAACTTCAGCTCAACTGCATCAAGCAGCTCGAAAGGAGCTCTTCGTAGTCCAGCCAGGACAATGGAGAGGTCCCAAGAAGGGATTAGGTGTGGTCTGGTTGGGTTGAAGCTTCTTGCACCTCTAAGAAACCTGACGATCAGATGGTGTCTTCACAGGGAAAGCCCATCAACTGTATCATGATAGGCCGCGATAGCAGTGACCATAGACTTTCAGAGTGGAAGGGGACAGCCTCCGTTTCAACTTCTCCTGAAGGAAGGAAAGCACCACACCGAACAAGCATCCCTGGAATCCTTTCGGCGAAAGGAGCACCAGTTAGTGAACAGACCCCACTTCAGGGCGCAGGCCTACCTCGTAGAGGGGGCCCTCACCTGAGTGATGGTATCCACCACGGCCTGGGAAAGGCCAGAGAGGTCTACCGAGTCCCGTCTAGAAGCCAAATGTGTAGGTTCCAAGATCAGGACGTGGGTGCCAAATTGTGCCAATCCCCTGAGAAAGAAGGTCCCCTCCAGGGAGGGCCTGTCGACAGGAGCATGAGGTCTGGAAACCAGGTTTGGGTGGACCAGAGTGGTGCAAGCGCCGCCTTAGATTCTTTCTGAGCAGCCGCTGTGGTGGGGGGCTGCTCAGTTTCATGGACCATCCGCGAATACTTTCTCAGTGTGACTGAGGCCCAGACAAGTGAGACAGCGATCGTGGCCATCATCAGAGGTGAGGAAACTCCCGCATCCAGAAGCACACGGTCGAAAAGACATCCCGGAGGACATGCTTCGTGACCATGTAGCTGTAAGAAATTTGCTCTTTTAGGCCGGGACTGCCGAGGGTAGGACCGCGCACACAATTGAGCACCCAGTGCAGTCTCTCCGCTGAGTCTATCCTCTCCGACCGAGGATCTTGAACAGCAGGTAAATATTTTTCTTCTTTTCTTCTTCAACTTTGCGAGAGATCGGCTCTGAAGCAGAAAGCTAATAGTGGTTTGCACGCCGCCGTCTTATATACCTGTATGTACGGGGGAGTGGCTAGGCATGCAAAAACCACTGGCCAATTGTGATTGGCTTTTTCTACAAAGATCAGAGTTGATTGGTCTCCCAGGCAGGATCCCATGACGTCAGTCAATGACGTAACGTCATAGTGACTGACTGAAAGGGAACAGTTATTTTGAATTAAAATATTTCATAATATTTTCCCAATTTGTTTTTTTCTTCAGAGGTCTCTGGTATAGAAGGAATCAAGGTATTGGGCCAGACAGAAGACTCTATCCAGGTGGATTGGAAGAACCCTGCGATTGCCGTGGACTTCTTCAAAGTGACCCATGCTAGCCCTGATGGTCAGGGAGGGCAGGAGAACGTGGCAATGAGCCAAGAGGCCAGAACCAAACACACCATTGTAGGTCAGTCCAATCTGTAGTCACAGGCCCCTGAGCTTCAGAGTGTATTGTCTTCAGTGGCTGTGTAGTGAGAACAACATGAATGTGTGTTTTTCAGGCCTCAACCCAGGAACAGAATATCAGATAGGCGTGCAAGCAATCAAAGGTGAAAGCGAAGGCAAGCCGTCATATGCCACAGGGGTCACAGGTCAGTATTCCACCTAGATTGCAATGCAAAAAATGGTGAATAAAATTTCCAGACACCACTTTTGATTTTCTTTCACAGTGGAGACATTCCGTTGACTTGTTTTTATAATGAGCTAATGATATTTTCAATTCTGTAAACCCAGGACAGAAACCTTGCATTTTTTGATTTTCGGCAAGACTTTAGGTCATTTTTTGTTACTATACAACATTAATATTTAACATGTTTATTAAGCCACTTCGTTGTGCGAAGGTGTAGGTAATTTCACATTTTATTACTCTTGGTATTGCATTTGGTGCTTAAAATGTAGGTGAAACCTGACCTATATTTGTATAGAGATTACAGCTATAAAATATGATGCAATAAATAAGACAAATAGATGCAGGAATTAGATTATTGTTCTGATGTTGTTGCTAGAGATAAAATCTTTACCACAACAATCTTTAATGGAGGGTGTCCTTTCATGCTCTCATGCTTTACTCTCAGAAAATATTTTCTTCTGAAAGGCTTCAGTGTCCAATGGTAGTTAAAATCTTTACAACCCAGTGCATAAGACAGATATTTTCCTTGTCACCATAAATCAATTAAATTGCTTCCTTGACTGAAAAAACAACAAATCCGTTTTATTATTTTACCCAAGGCTATTGAAATGTGGCAGTTCTAACATTACTTGCTCTGAAAAAATACACATGTCCAAAACCAACAAATATTCATGAGGAACCCTAGAGGCATCGGGTTCTGTATTATTATAGGTATCTTAGTGGTTGGAGCTGCAGATTTTTAAAAGTACTGCCGCAGTATGCTTTAGAGCTGATAGTCTGCCAACAATGAGATCTTTATACTAACTAAACCTGTCAAATAATGTGGAAACAAATTAGTAGGGGACTGTAAATCTCTTTTAGAAGTGCCCAACCATACCTAATGAAAAGAAGTCTTTTAAATATGTGATTTGTGTATGTCTGTGCCTTTTGAAAATGTTGCATAATAATTCTGATGGACTGCACATATAATATCCCCACTATTTGAATGCCAATTAGCTATGGCCCTTAAATCATTAAGAGGCATCTGTCATGTTTTAGCCTCAAATGTCATAGCCTAAATGCTTGGACTAATATTTATGTCTATTTAACAGCTATAATATTCCTGTTTAATATTTATGCCCCAGTTCTTTTGGCCCAATAATAAGATCATCTCTTTAGAATTATGGTTTAAGATGCAAAATTATGGTTTCAAAAGAAAACTTATCATACGTAACCAGTTATGTTCATAGGGCGGTTTTAATATATCAAACACAGAGCAGGGAACTTCTAGATTTTTTTTTCTATTCAAAATCTGCATCTTTGATTTATTGCTGTAAGCATAAATATAGTTTGCCTTGTCAGGCTATTTACCAATGGGAATTAAGCTCTAAACCAAAGGTACTTGAGATAAATTAGCTGTACTCTGACTCCCCTGATTGCTTTGTCTGAGAAGGCAAGTGATGTCTCAGTGAGAAAGCAATCATCAGTATAGCAATAAAACAAAATATGAAATCCAAAAATGGTCAAACGTGATTGTAAAAGAAATACATAGATGAAAGCGTTTAAGCTTCTGTTCCTAGAGCCCCAAGGCTTCATTAAAGGAACACTCCACTATTTTTTTAAATATATATTTTTTTCATTTGTTTTCCAACTCCCCTAGAGTTAAACAGTTGAGTTGTGCTTTTAGCGGCAGCTTAGCATAGATCATTAAAGCATAGATCTATTTTCAAGCACTGCGTAGTATCATAGCACCTGCTGCACTTATGGTACGGCAGCAAAGTTCCTTGATTATTACACCTGAATGAGAGTATAGTTCCTAGTCATATCAGCCTAGAAAATCACTACTTTTCATTTTTCGTCGACCTTAGTACACAATGTCACTACAGAAGAGTCAAGTTTTAAATAGAAAAAATATCAAAACTCTTTGGTCATTTTTTTTTATTGAGCAAAATGCGAATGGTCTAATCCAGGGCCGTGCACAGACGTTTTGAGGGGCATGTGCTAAAACTGAAAAAAGGTCAAGCCCCAAAATATGTTTGAAGAATTTTTTTTAACTGTTCTGTTTGGTTTTATAAACTCATTTGTAATATTTGATTATCATGTTTATTGAGAAGAGGGTAAAGTAATGAGAGACTAATTATGGACAACACAATTCCAGTCAAAATATGAGATAATAAGAAACCATAGAATATCCAACATACATCCACATACCTGACAAAAACTTGACACTGTGGAGGACCAGGAATGTTGGTCTCTTATGAGGTCTCTTATTCACAAAACCTTTAAAATAACAGTGAAATAATCAAATACAGTGAAAAGCACAGTTCCAGTGAAAAGTTTGAATTGTGCCTCTCCCCTCTTAATACTTTATGCATTGTAAAATATAAGATTACAGCGATCTGATTCAGGTAATGTTTTTTTTTGGTTAACAGTTACTACAACATTACTGTAGTAAAACCATGTTTTAATGCGTTTATACATGTGAAGATAACAAGCTAGATTCAAAAATTTGCTAGCTAGCGAATACGTGCATATTAACCGCGTAAACATAATCATCCGACAATATTATGTAATTAAATGTGATTAAATAAACAAACTAAAGTGTATCAGCAATCATAAATCAAAGAAGCCATTTCTCAGAAACATATTTTACCTAGCTAACTGTTATGTGTCACCTTATAGGTAACAAGGATCACTCAAGTGCCCTCTCTCGGTTCTCACCTGTCTCAGACCTTAAATACGAGCCTTTATAGACATTGTGTTTCTTGCATAAAGAAAACAGTGTACATATTTAAACAACAATATATTTACTGTTGCAAGACTTTTCTTTGGTTAGCTGCTGTGCAGGGTTGCCAGGTTTTCACAACAAAACCTTCCCTATTGCTACTCAAAACTAGACCAAAACTGGCCCAATCGCGTTTCGAGGGGTCCCCCATTAAAAGTCGTGTTCCGGGAGGGTAATTTTTTTTTTTCTGGCAGGGTTATCCTTGTAAATTTGGATTCCAGGGGCTAGATATCACATTAGGTCTCTTCAACTCCCGGACATGAAAAACATCCCGCAGACTTGGCAACACTGAGTTCTGTGGCGCTTATGAGGTTTAACGTTACTAACAGTAGGAGCGGATCCAACAATTTTTTCGTCACAAGCTCTATTTAAAATGTTTAATTGGCTAAATCTTTGTATATGGAAAAGAGATGAACAGACGCAAAAGGATTGATGGCATTAATTTATTGAAGAAAAAAAAAAAACACCACCACCAAAAAGGGCACTTCGGAGTCTAGGGGAAAAAAGGCAAGTGCTCTGCACAGGTTGAGCCCTATCTGTGCACGTGTCTGGTCTAATCAGATTTAGACCATTATCTATGCTAAACTGGAGCTAAAAGTGCTCTGCCAGACCCGGAGACCAGCTGAATGGATTCGAAAAATGGTAAAACGCAACTCTAGGGGAGTTGGAAAATGAACCTATTTTCAAAAATAGTGGAGTGTTCACCAAAAAAATAAATTTTCTCACCATTTACTAAACCTCATGTTGTTCCAAACTTGTATGATAATGAAATTCAATGAAAGTCCATGGAGTTCAGTGCTGTTTTGCATGCAAGCTGAACATTCTTCAAAAAATCTTCTTTCACAGATGAAACCGTATTAAAGGTTTGCAATGATATGAGCTGGAGTAGAATATTCATTTTGGGGTGAACTGTACCTTTAAATGAGCCACGAGCTAAAGTGTACTGCTTTTTTATTTGATCCTTGTTAGGTAGCTAACATCTGACCTCTTTTTATTCCAACAGTGCTAATCTCTTCCAAGAAAAGAGAAAAGTCGCTGGACACTTTAGCTCTGAATTGGCTCAAAATGATAGTATCTTTGTCTTAGGGGGCTTATAGAAGAAATAGTTTGGGTGTTATTGCACATTTTATATAAAGAGCCATCTGATTTCTGTAGTTGCACACACGTCATGTAAGCCACAGCGAGATTCTCAATTTCAAAAAATGCTCGGGTCAGTGAAAATTTAATACTTGATTCTGCCTTTGAATTTAAGGTAGTACTACATCCTTTGAGTCTGTTCCTGACAGCTACAGCAGCCATTAGAGGGGCCTCCGGTAGATGGTATTTTCCCTCCGCTCAGCAACTTATGAATTACAGCACCACTTACTCCTACACTTAGTCTCACCAAACCGTAGGAGCAGGAAATGGCTTTTCAATGCTTCCTCATGGACATGGCATATTTTGCACATGTGCATCACAGAGAAGCCAGAGTGTATATTGTTCTTCTTGTTATCCAGTGTAATGTAGGGTGACCATATAGTTTAATGTAAGATTCCTTATGTTTTATGACTGAATAACTGAAGCGTTCACACTGACCCGAAAATGAAGAGTGAAATTTATAGATGTGATTGAAGGCCCCCAACCTGGTTTCTTTTAGTATCAATGACTTGAACAGCACTGTTGAGTTTTTCTTGGGAACCATAAACACAACTTTAAATTAACTGAAAAGACTGCATCTATAAAAAAAGAACAAAATGGCTCAATAGGGGACGTTTCTTTTACAATTGAAGACATTCAATCTGCCACCAACTTTGTTACTTCTGTTCTAGCCTGAAATCAATGTGTCCCTCATCACCTCCTCCATAACAATCAGGTGTAGTTCTTCCTCCACAAGGGAGTTTAATGCATCGTTTGTTCTTTGGAAAGAATCATTGGATTGGACTGATTTAAAGAACTTAATGTCTGGAAAGTGGGTAAGCAAGACCTCACATCTTGATCAGCACTACTTAAAAGAGACATATTATGCCCCTTTTTACAATATGTAATATAAGTATCTGGTGTCCCCAGAATGTGTCTGTGATAGAGATGCGCGGATGAGCCAAAACGTCACCCGAATCCGCTGCTTCAAATAAATTATCCACCCGCACCTATCTTTTCTCTGATTTAGACACCCGACCCGCACCCGATCGTCACATTACTATGATTCTAATTGTTAGTTTTGTATGATGAAATGATGAATGGATCGTCCATTTTTAAACAGCAGATTTAGTGATGTTAGAGCTTATCTGCCCATCACTGCACGAGTCTGTGGTGCATTCACGGCTTCGTGATATATAAATAATATAAATATATCTATAGAAAGCTTTAAATTAGTACTTCAAAACGAAATCAATTAACTGCACAATTTAACAAACTGAACATATTGTTATAGTTTCTACCTCATGAAAGTGCGCATAGCACAATATGTGTCTATTTGGCAAAATATTTGACTTTGGCGCGCAAACTGATAAATTCATAATTAATGCCACGGCTGGTTCAGTCGACAGAAATACCAACACAGTCTCATGATCAATATGTACGTATTCATACGAGGTCCCAAATTCGTGCTAATTCATACTCACTTGTACTATTTTGTACCATTTGTCTAAAACCCCGTGACGGGTAGGTTTAGGTCATTCGCACAAATTCATACGAATTGGCAACTCGTAAAATATGTACGATTTAGAAGAAATCGTATGAATTTGTACGAATTAGCCACCTCGTAAAATATGTACGAATTGCCGTGAGGTTGGAAATACGGGACACAGGTCAGTCTGAGCACTCATAGTACGCATAGTACAGTCGTTCACCTGCAAGCGCCTGTCGTTTGCATCACCAAGTTCCCAAACAGGCGAAAGCACACAAAAATTAAGTTACTGTGTCTGTCTGCCTGATTAAAAAAATGCGTTTCAAACACGTTCATATTTTAGAAAATGTAAATAAAGGAACCGTATGTAAGAAATGTATTGTAATAATCATAAAATGTCTCTGTTATGTTCAACAGGCATTAAGAAAAC
>JAUMHE010000043.1:13106448-13131055 GCA_032359235.1 Enteromius mattozi | reverse complement strand
ATATATATATTTATTTTATTTTATTTTTTTTTTCTCTGAAATTGTTTTTTTTGCAGTTTTGTGGAAGAATATTAAATTACATTGTTTAGTTTTTTCCCACTAGAAAACAAACAAACAAAACAGAAAAACAAACAGATTTAGATTTTTTTTTCATTTATGCAATGTATCAGAGTTGCACTTTTTATTTGAATAACTTATTTTCTAGTATTAAAACTTATGAAATGTTAATTGCAATGCAGATGACATTAATGCGCTCACAATTGATTGAAAAAATGGCACCATATTCTGTGCATCATTTTGCATTGCACAGCAATCTACAATGCACATCTTATAAAGCAGATTATGCTATAAATCTGCCCTGATTTTCATCATAGATAAACAGTTTTCCATTATTCAAAAGAGCTTCCAGCTTTTATCTCCCCTGCTGTACTTTGGCTTGGAAACTTGAAATGTCTCCAGAGGAATTTAGGAGAAATATTTTTAATCTGACCATACTTCAATGGTCAGAGACAGGAATAGAGATACAATTGGCAGCTGTCTCAATCTCTCATGCTGTTTGATAAAGCACATATTATTTGAATAAGCATTAACATCAAAAAGAGCTGTTTGGCACATATCTTATCATAATGGCGTGGTTGTTTGTGCTGAGATATTGACTAGGTAATTGCAGAAATCATGAAGTTTTCATAATTGTCTCATAAATGCATTTAGCTTTGTCTGTTTTCCAGTGTGAATTGTTGCTTTATATTCTGGCCCATGTTTCAAACTCAGACAAGTCAAAAATGATAAGCCCACCTTGGCAATCAGACAGCATAAAATGAGAGCTGTGGATTCTAGCAATCTTGGAAGGCATCGGGAATCAGTTTCCATGATGCGGATAGCATGGTGACATTCGGCTAACCTTGCTGCAGTCACAGAATGGTAGCCTAAATGATGATTGCTTTTCCTTGTCTCTTCACTTCCTCTATTGAAATGCATGGGCACTTTCTTAGTTCCAGTGGAACTGCTCACAAATGCATATATGACCTCGCACACATCCTCAGATCTTCAGGTCCTGATAATTGCAAATCCATAAGCCTGATGAAATATAAATCCCCTTAACAGCATCTTGTTCTGAAGTTACTTTCACTTGCACACAAAATACAGCAAAAACCATCAAGAATTGACTAAAAAAGTTTTGTCAGGTAACCTAAACAATGTGCTTTAAGCATAAATATCAGTTGATGTTAGATTTACACTAAAACAGGAAAGGTCTTATTTTTAAAAAATCTTTAATGCAATTTTGTATAAATAAAAATACACATTTTATAATAATATTTAATAAATTATTAATGTTTTATAACTAATTATATATTGAGAGAATAAAATATTAGATATTTTTTTCAATAGTTTAAATAATTTGTATTTGAAATATTTGAATAAAATAATATATAGAACAAAAAAGATACCAATTCCTTTTTATGAATAGAAAGACTAGATATAGAATAGAAATAGACTAGAATAGAATGAAAGACGAATAAAGATATAATATAAATAAAAATAGTCTTTTCACAATTATGATTAAATAATGTATTTAGTATTTATCTCAAACATATGTAAATATTATATAAAATATGTAAAATCTTTAAATATATGGAATTTCAATCATATCAATATGTTGTTCTGGAAAAAATATTTTTTTCCTCCCAATTTATTTGCAGTATACAATTGTAGTATTTTAATCTGAATGACTTGAATGATCTTTTCCAACAGACATTGATGCTCCAACCAATCTGGCAACCAGGGAGGTGACGGAGAACTCCGCAACCGTAACGTGGGATGGTGTTCGCGCTGATATTGATGGCTACACGCTGACTTACAGCTCTGCAGAAGGCACCAGCCGAGAAATTAAAGTGGCCGCAGACGCTACTTCTTACCAGCTGACCTCTCTAAAACCAGGAGTCCTGTACACAGTTTTCCTCTGGGCCTACAAGGGCTCTCGTTCCAGTAGGAAGAGCATGACCGAAGCAGAGACGGGTAAGCTGTTCACCTTCTGGATGAGGATGTGGGGCTTTACCCTCACTGTTTTTATTTCCTCGTCTCAAGCGTTCCCTCAAGGGATCTTGCCACTATGCTTTGATCTCTTGAGTTTCGCAGTGAATGGAAGAGTGGCATTCTCATATGTTCACTGTTTTCTCGTGCATCTAAGCAGTCATTTCCGTACTTGATTTTATTTCTTTTGACAGAGATTTTGTCTCTCCAACAAAGCTTTTGCATGCATTCCTAGCAAAAGAAAACATCTACATTTGTGCATTTTGGGTTATCCACCAATCAGACCATGACTGTGGTGTTACAAGCACCAGCAACCTCCCAGATGTCAACAGCATATTATGGAGCCATAATCTTCTAGTATTTTACATTCTCCATAAGATGAATCATTATTAACAAATCTCTTTTAAGCTTTTTTTAAACTGCTAACCCTGTAATAAGACGACTCCTTCATAGCAGTTCAAGTTTAAGAAAACGAAAAAGAGGTGTTTCTCCAGTGGGCGCCTTCTGTAGACGGTAAAGCAGATGGTCTAAGTGCATTACCAGCTGACAGTCAGAGGCAGGAAACACAACCCAAACAGAAGCACTTGGATATATAACAAATGTACCCATGCGTATTCTCTGTTGGGTTTCCATAATCATTTATCACTGTCCACATTACAGCGTCTAAAGAGCATTAGAAGAAATCTGTGCACTGTAGTGTTAGCTGCATTGTGCATTTCTGCTTGCAGCATTGTTACTTATGCAGCCTATAACAAACTGCATGAATAATTGGAATATCTACCTTTGAGGCTACATGCTTACTGGAACCAGGGAACAGAAAGTTTAGATTAGCCTTTAAATAAATTAATGTTTTTTTTTTTTGGCAAGAAACCTAATCATGTTGCTTACAGTAGCTGGTGTCTAGATTTACAAATGACAGTGCTGCATAATATTTGCTACTGGCTTAATTAGCCTCAGGCACATTAATATGTAATGTAGTAATGCAGATTTTATGTTAATATTTCATATTTGGGAATTAGCATTTTTGTTGATTGCTTAATTCAACCATCACTCATGTTTGCTTTAATATCTGTGCTAATGTTAATCTGCACTGTCTTATCAAAATGGTAGTTTTTTTACCCCGTTTTAGCATGATTGTTGTTTGCAATATTGATTTTCTTGTGATTATAGCGTAATTTAAAGGCTACAAAAATGTTTTGTGCAACATTCTACTAATTTTATTTTGAAATAAAATATTTTTTTTAATGTTTATTTGTAATATTCAAAGAATGTTAAAATATCCAGTACAAATAACATCATAACATTCAACATTATGAGAATATATATTAGATATTAATAATGTTATTAGAACGTTCCATAAACATTTCTTTCTGTATTTTTTTTTATTTGTAAGTATTCATATAAGACATGGTATTTAAGAATACTGTTCTATAGCATGTTGTACTGTTTTCTTCTCTGTCTCTGTGGTGTTTTGATGAATTGCAACATTACAACAGAACCCGCTGGCTGCATTAATCAAGCTAAACACTAATTTGAGAAAATTGCACTTTTCATAAGCATAGAACATTTCCAAATTTACATTAATTAAAGTCATTAATTTTCGCTCAACTTTTTGAAGTAGCAAACAACATCAGATAAGATTAAAGACTTTATTGATCCAGGAGGGAAATGAAGTCAAACTGTGATGGGAAATAATAGGACTTACTGTCTGCATCCTTGATTTATAGCTAATTGTATCAGCATGAAAAGGATAAACTGTCTACCTTAGTGGTTCAGTGATGCATTCCTTTACATGGACATGCATCTTCTTGCATCTCCTCTACTGCACTTTTTATGTCTGCATGGCTGAAATGCAGCAATGTTGTGCATTAACCTGTTGTACAAATGGCTTTTTAGATATAGACGCTCCTACTAACCTCATGACCAGAGAGACAACAGAGGACTCGGCATTGGTGACGTGGAACAAGGTGCAGGCTGACATTGATGGCTACATGCTCAGCTACAGCTCTATAGATGGCTCCGGTCAGGAGGTTCGAGTAGGAGCTGACAGCAACTCCTACAAGTTCACTGCTCTGAAGCCTGGAGTTCTCTACACAGTCTATGTGTGGGCCATCAAGGGCCCTCGCTCTAGCAAAAAGAGCTCGACAGAAGCAGAAACAGGTTTTTGAATCGTGTCTTCCCAGTTGGATCAAGCAAACTAACACAAAGTTTTTAACAGTTTATCTGTTTGCATAAGGTTTTTTGTCATGAAGCCTTAGGTTTCTTTCTACAGATAAACTGTCTGTCTGTGCATGGCTTTAATGTAGAAAAATGTGTGTTAAAAGTGAAGTGTGTCATTTTTTTTATGTTAAAATACTTTCTCATATGTCATAGTTGTCCACCATTGATTGATTAATTGGTCTTAGTTCTTCTATCTATCATTCCAGTTAAACATCAATGTAGATTGTATACAACAAGCTTGCGTATTCTGTAGAACAGGTAGCATAGTTTCTATTTGCTTTGTTGAATATAGAGCTTAACTCAAGATGTCTTTAAATACCAAAGATGAACGTATATCTAAATGTTTTTATTCTCACTAACATTCGCATATTAAAACAATAAACAATAAAATGGCACCAATAAAAATATTAGTTTGGTTAGCTGTTCACCTTAGAAGGCAATATTGCTGTCAGTTTATACTGCTATTAACGCTTTCTCCAGCAAGCGGGTAAGATTTGTTTATAGGAAGTTCGGCATAAAGCCCATTCAAGTTCTAAGACCTCCAGTTTGACTATTAGTTTGATTATTGATTATTAATCAAGTAATCAGATTTTTTTGTAATAATAAATTAGACCTAAATGAACAATAGCCTTTAAAATAACTTAAAATACATATATAATAGCAATGAGGCAGAAACTATTAGTTCAAATTAATTATCAAAAGCAAGTAATCATATTGGTTTTATTGAACAAAACTGTTAAAATACATTATGTATTATCAACAATAGAGCTAACGTACATTACGCATTATAACGAATAACTGCAGAGGGTGCCAACAGTGCGTTTTCATTTTAAGGCTGCCTTTACACTAGTGCGTTTTAGTTTTAAAACAGCGCTTTAGAATGAAAACGATCCACATTTACACTAGTGTTTCCACTGCGTTTCAGAAACGATCTCCGTTTACACTACACAACTTAAAACGTATATCTCATTACCATTCATGCACGTACAACCATAGATATGTAGGGAACGGGGAATCTTCCAACACATGTATGGGTACATCAACGAGCATGATGTTATTGTTTACATGGTTTTCAAAGATACACAGAGAGAATGTGGGCAGCCACACCATCGTTTTCCAAAATCTCTGTTTTGCTCCGTTTACACTAAAACGCAACTATTTTAAACTAAAACGAGGTCTGCGGTGTTCCGTTTTCAACCTCAAAAATGCCGGATTAGTGTAAACGATTGGGATAACCATAGTAAAAGTTATGCATTTTAAAATGAAAACGCACTTGTGCAAACGGGGCCTTTATTGTGTGATCTAATGGCAGTTACTCAACACTCGCTAGAAAATAGTCATTATTTTTGCTATTCTCTTTAGTGCCACTAGTGGTAAAGAAATGACATGCTTCACATTTAATTGAATGTGTCAACTGTTAATTTTAGAAATACATACTCTTACTAACCTCTTGACCAAAAGAAGTAAGAGACATCAATGGTTATGGTTGTGTTGTTGGCTCTGGGCATATGAGAATAAATTAATAGCGCCCCCTACAGGTTCACTAGCTTAAGTGAAATGTAGTCTTAGTCATTGGCAGTTGAAAACATGCCTCTAGAATAGCTTTCTTTTCTTCTTAAGTAGCTACTTCACACAACAAAACCTATTCATGTCCTAATTCTACCACTTCACTGGTCAACTCTACATCTTGTGTCAAACCTCAGAAAATGAAAAAAATAACTGAAGCAGACCAACAGAAGCACTTCCTTGAAGAATTAACCCTGTTATATAAATGGCCTTCTAGATATAGACGCTTCTATTAACCTCTTAACCCGAGAGGTGACAGAGGACTCAGCTTTGGTGACGTAGAACAAGGTGCAGGCTGACATTGATGGCTACATGCTGAGCTACAGCTCTATAGATGGCTCCGGTCAGGAGGTTCGAGTAGCAGCTGACAGCACCTCCTACAGGTTCACTGCTCTGAAGCCTGGAGTTCTCTACACAGTCTACGTCTGGGCTGTGAAAGGCCCTCGCTCAAGCAGAAAAGCCACAACTAGAAATAGGTTATCTGATTCAAGCAGGTTGCATGGCTCTGCGCCCGTGCTTTCTTCTTCTGCCTTAAAATGTCAAATGAAGCATGTTAAAGGTCTTTGCTAAAGTCTTGTCTCAGCAATAGTGATAAGTGAATTAATTCTGGACATAAAGCTTGAATAGGAGGAATCCATCAGTTTTCGGCAGTAACTGGAATGCTAACACTAATAGTTACAAGGAGACACATTTCTCATCTATTAAGAGCTCAGTTGTATTCTCATGATCTTTTCCAGACATACAGTTCAGCCACATATAATATTGACATCATTTAACTGAGTGCTATTTGTTGATCCGCAGAGATTGATGCGCCAAAGAATCTCAAAGCCATTGATGTCCAAACTCAAACCTCCACTATAACATGGAAAGCTCCTCAGGCTAATATTGATGGCTACATCCTGACCTACAGGGCTGAGGATGGCAGCATGCAGGTTTGCTCTACATGCTAACAGCTTTTGAAACCTGTTCAATTTAATACTGTGTCCGCTTACTGCTAACACTTCGCAAGGTGTAATATGTTAAGGTCAGATTATGCGGTAACATGAACTAAGAATAAACAATACTTTTATGGCATTTATTAATGTTGCTTAATGTAAATTTACAGTTTACTATTTCAGTTTGTATAAATTAACATGAATGTTTATTATGAACAAACTAATTATGAACCAACATGAACAAAATTGTATATCAATGTAAATATATTTTTCAAATGTAATTTATTTATATTATGGCATTGCTAAATATTTTAAATAGTCATTACTCCAGTTTTCAATGTCATACACTCTCAGAAATAAAGGTATAAAAGCTGTCACTGGGGCGGTACCTTTTCAAAAGGGACATGTTTGTACCTAAAGGGTCTATTTTGGTAGCTTAAAGGTACATATTAGTACTTAAAGTGTATTTGAACCTTTTGAAAAGGTAACGCCCCAGTGTCAGCTTTTGTGCCTTTTATTTCTGAGAGTGTATGATCCTAGAGAAATCATTCTAATATTGTAATTTGATGCTCAAAAAAAGTTTCTTATTTTTATCAAAAAGTTAAAATATTTTTGTAGATATGTGTTGATAAACATTTCAGGATTATTTGATGAAGGGATTGTTCAAAAGAGCTGCATTTATTTGAAACTGATTTTTTTTAAACATTATAAATGCCTGTTCTATCACTTTTAATCAATTTAATGTATCCTTGCTGAATACATGTATACATATCTTTAATACAATAATAGTAATAATAAAAACATACATTTACAAAAGTTCAATGGTTTGAGAGTATTTTATTTAAGTTAAATTAAAATGCTTTAAAAAGTATTGTTCATTGTTAGATATGGCACTTATACAGTGAATGTATTTTATTATAATAATAAAAAATACGCTGCAATGCATTCAAAAATGCTGTAAACTAATAATGTGCTGTAATATGATACCCAGTGCATTAGCTAATGAACTTAATCCTGTTTATTCCTGTTTAATTTGGATCTGTTAAATTTGTTATTATCTGACAGACACTTGTCAGTTTGTCCCAAATGGTTTTTCTTTGTTTCACTGATTTTCTGCTTTATCTTTTTAGACTGTGGAAAAAATGTTGACTGCGCAGGAGAATAGATTTGCTCTTTCTGGCCTTGCAATGGGCAAAAAGTACATTGTCACTCTTATTGCCTACAGAGGCACCAAGAAGAGTAGGGTAGTGGAGACAAGCTTTAGCACAGGTAATATATTCAATACTATATTCCTTCATTTACACAATTATGGGACTCCAAATGTATAAACGCATCTCCAAGCCTTATTTTCACCAAATATTAAATATATAAAAGTTAATAGAAATAAAAAACCCTCATACGTTTATTGTACCTCCATTATATTTTAGTGGGCCTGGCCTACCCGTTCCCAATGGACTGCACACAGATTATGAGGAATGGAAACATGGAGAGTGGCGTCTACACAATTTATGTCAACAACAACCGTAGCAGAACCATGCAGGTGTATTGTGACATGACAACCGATGGTGGCGGCTGGATTGTGAGTATGCCGTTATTATTACTATTTTTTCTTATAGACTATTGAATACTGAGATGACTTCATAAAATGCAAGGTATCAGTCTTCCTGTTTTGATTTTATTAACTCATTTTGTCTATAACATACAGTACGAGTGTTGTATCTAACAAGTTATCCTATGCATCAATCACAGGTGTTCCAGAGACGAAACTCCGGCAAATTAGATTTCATGAGGCGCTGGAGAGAGTATATGAAAGGCTTTGGAGAACTGACAGATGAATTTTGGCTCGGTATATCTAATAAAGATTTCGCATTATACGCTTATTGAAACCTTTCACTTACCCATGTCTTTGCTTCATACCGAACTAGATATTGATTTTGAGATTTTTTTGTTGTTGTTGACCAGGCTTGGAGAAGATCCATGAACTGACTAATACTCCTACACAATATGAAGTGCGTTTTGATCTGGGCTCGGGATCAGAGCGGACATATGCCGTCTACGATAACTTCAAAGTAGCACCTTCCAAACAGAAGTTTAAACTCACCATTGGCAACTACAAAGGAAATGCTGGTGAGTAGAATTATGTAACCCCGATTATGCCAGTTATAAGTTATGTGATGTTATTAATAATGCTTTGTTGCACAGGTGATGCCATGACCTACCATCAGGGAGGGTCTTTCTCCACAGTGGATTCAGACAATGATATTGCACTTGGTAACTGTGCTCTGACTCACCAAGGTGGTTGGTGGTACAAGAACTGCCATCTGGCCAATCTCAACGGCAGATTTGGGGACAGCAGACACAGTATGGTGAGTTATGAGGATTTTATTATTAGGCACATTGAGATGTGATAACCAGCAGAGGGAGCTCTCAAATTACAACACTGAAGGGAGGACTGAAAGCCAAAACACTTACGAGAAATAGCCCAATAATTCAAAAGAAAAGCAGTGTCCTGGATCTATCAGATCTCATAAGTTCACAAATAAGACGATACTTTCAAGTTTGTTCCCATTAGAGCCTTTATTTCTTTGAGGCTAACAGGTATACTGAATGTTTTTCATGGAGGAAGGAAAACAACATTTTAGGCCACAAAGTATAGGAAATGTTTTTTTTTTATTTTCCCTAAACATCAAACTGAACTTAGGTGTTAGGGGCTACCAACTTTTAGACATGTCAACTTTGCCATTTTAGTTAGATTTTAATATATATATATATATATATATATATAATTTAGGGATGTCAAATGATTAATCACATCCAAAATATAAGTTTTTGTTTACATAAAATATGTGTGTGTATATCGTATATGTTTATTATATATATGTATATAAAAGTGTGTACACAAACACATTCATGTATACATTTTAGAAAACTATTTTATTAAATATAGAACTATAAAATATAAGAACATGAATATATAAATGTATAAACATAATATTATATCTAAATATATACTGTTTGTGTGTGTATTTATATATTTCTATTTTAAATAATTGTTGTTTTTTCAAACTTTCTATTCATCAAATACTTCTAAAAAGAGTATCATGGTTTCCACACATTGATTAGAATAGGAAAAATTTTTTAAGCATAATATTAAAATGATTTCTGAAGGGTATTGTGACACTGAAGATAAAAGAAAATAAATGCAGCCTTGGTAAGCATAATAGACCTTTATATATAGCCTATATATATATATATAAAGTGAATATTTTGAAGCATTTCTGAAAACTGTGGGCAGAACAATGGCCACTCAGTATGAAATATTTTTATCAGTGATGTAGTAAACGAGACCTGAGTGCTAGTAATCTTAATATTTTTCTGTGTGTGTCTTTCAGGGAGTAAACTGGGAGCCATGGAAGGGGCACCTCCAGTCTCTCGACTTTGCAGAAATTAAGATTCGGCCAGTGGGAGCAGCAGGCAGACAGAAGAGGTCATTGAAAAGGAGAGTTGTTGTGTATTAATAATTACTCTACAAAAACTACAAAATGTTATATTAAAACCCAAAACATACTTCTTCATATCAGGAAAGCCACTCTATGCTGTAGATTGTATGCTGTATGTGTAACTGTATTTTGTATCACTTTACAAAGGCAGATTTTGAATAGAATATGCTATACTTCTTTTGATTTAGTATATATACACACTGTATATGAAAGAAATCCAAACCAAAATTTGTAGCTTTACTGACATAACAGTGCCATTCCTAACCCAAAGGGTGTTTTTCATACATTTAAGTGAAGGTATATTGCATTAAAATCTTTACAGAACCTCTTGTTTTATTTTATTACAGTGTTTTGCACCAAAGTACTTTGTACTGTATGATAAAGTTTTAAATGGATGTTCAGGATTTTTGCCCATCATAATAGCTGACGGTTAAGATTGAATTCAAATGTCATATATAAAAAGACGTTTTATAACAGATATTAAGCTGTAATGTCTTCCATCTGGATGTGTACTGTAGTTGTACTATAATTCCTGACACAGACACCAAATCAAGTGTCACATATTTTCGCAGAAATAAAGTTTGTTGAAATAAAAAAGCGGTTGGAATATTTCACTCACACATTCAAGGATCAGATTAGACTGGCTCTACAGCCAAAAATGATGGGAAATTAGGAAAATTGCACCACATACTGCAGCATTTTAACGTCATTGTCACTGCAGTGGGCCGGCTGCTCGAAAATATTCACATCACCCCCTCAGCGTAACCAGAAATGTAAGTTTAGATCATACCGGGACAATAACTGTTCTTATAGAGGAGCTGACATCAGAAGGAGACATATCAGGCTCAGCAGGAGCTGGACTATTGGCTCATCTTCAGGTCTCCAGATACCTGCCAAACTGGCATATCTACTGGGCAAATAGCAGGATAAAGAAATGTTGTTTTTATTTTGTATTTATTTTCGTACTACAAGCACATTTTATTCAAAATCCCAATGGATTCTGGTACTGAAATGTACCATAAAGAGTCCCGGACCCTTTTTGCGCCGCTCAACAAAAGTGCCATGTGTTCAGCCTGCAGCTTAGCGTGCTTCATTTTTCTCTCATCAGTCCATGGCTGAATCACTGTTTTGAATGGGGTTTGTTATATTTCCTCTCCCCGCCTTCTGCTCCTGCATTAGTGTGAGCTGGAGCATGAGACAAAACAAGGTCTGTTTGGGTGGAGGGATCTGCACTGTGGGTGTGTGTAACCAGAGGAGAATTTCCCTTTCAGCCCTCTGCCCTGCCTCCCGACACTCACGACTGTTATGTGATGGAAAGCTGCAGCAATAGGGTGTGTCCATGGCTCCAAAATGTCCTCTAAGGGCCTTTTTTACCATATAAACAATATAAACATGCAGATGATGTATCACACCTTGCTTATACCATGTTCTAGGTCTGTCAATTAAATTTAAATGAACCATCTGAAGTGTAGGTGTATGGAACCTTTATATATATATATATATATATATATATATATATATGTATATATTGTTGGGGAGCAACTCGTTATATGTGAAAGTGTTATTTAATTTAATTAGCCTACAAAAGAAATTTAACTGTCATCTATTGCAGTTACTAAAAAATATTTATATTATGAAAATGTATATGCATATGATTTTAAAACTGTAATTAAGTTCAACAATGGTGAAAGTAAAAAAAAAGGTGCCAGGTCTCATTTTGATTGTGTTATATATATATATATTGATTATTATAATCTTGATGAAAGGTTTTTAAGGTCTGACAGTAATCATTGATTTGAAAATGAGTAACAGTTAAACACATTGAAAACAGGGTAACAAAATAATTACAAGTAATGAATAATAAAAAAAAAAACATTAGTTGAAAGAAGTTTCTTATGTTCACCAAGTCTGCGTATATTTGAAATATAATTTATTTATTGAAAACATATATATATATATATATATATATATATATATATATATGTACTGTATATATAAGAACAGAGTTCTTGTCCCTCATACATAAATACATATATATATATATATATATAGATTTAACATGATTATATCTAAAAGTATAAAAGTATGAAAAACAGTCCACAATAAATATAAAAAATAATTTTATTTAATTTTGCAATTCACACAAACAAACAATAAAAGACAAGGCTGAAAACTGACACTCATTTTCATGCAGAACTGGGCTGATCAAAGCTTTGCTATCACATATGTTAAACGAGATTGCAGGAAACAGAATTTGACATCTTCGTTGTTCAAACAAATGGAAAAGTTCTTTGATCCAGCTGTACCAGAAACCAGAATCAATGAAGGACAAGTATAATCCAACTGCAGTGATTACGTAATGAATAATTCAGTGATTGCTTTACCCCAAATGCATGGTATTGAAGCACAGCAGTTTCATGAAAAAAGAGCATGATGAACTTGACTTTCTGACATGCCTAATCAGAATGTGTTGAAGTACCACATAAATGTAATTATGGCACTGTAAACATCCCAGCATCTGAAAAGTGCAAGAAGATCAAACTTTGTTTATCAGCAAGCTCAATTACACACAACTGTGATGATAATAGTGTATCTATCAAGTCTGAGTTTTGAGCTGTCTAATCTTGTTTTCTTTTTTCTTTTCACTGCGTTGTGAATGAAGGGGTTTAGGAGGAAATTATGAGACTGGTGTTATAGGCATGTTCTTTCTAGTAAATCTAACCATATACATCACAGATCCAACACAGACCCCCCTCGCACATGCACACACACACACATAATGGTATCTCAGGCAAAATAATGGTTTTCTCAGGCGAATCATCAGAGAAGGAAAGACAGGTTATATTTATAGAGACACTGTTTTTTGAGGAAACTACCAATTTCTGAAGCCATTTAAACTCATTTTAAATGCATTGCATCCTTCAAGTGAAGGACAAGTGGCTGCAACCCACTAAGTGCGTCACTAGAAGTTTTTGACATCTGTATATTACAGTATCTTTGGAGAATGATTTTATTCAAGATTTGGTTTAAGTGCAGCTTTTAGAAGCATTTGTGGTAAGCTCTTTGGAAATCTGATATATTTCTGACATTTGATCCTTTTAGAAATGTTAAAGAAGCAATGTCATCTCTGTTGTTCTGAAAACTGCAAGAAATCACAATAGCGCTGATATATTTAGAACCAAAAACACAGCTGCGTGTGATATTTTTTTTTATACAGCAGTTCAAAAAAATTTACATTTCTTAAAATAACTTACAATATTGTATTTTCACTCCATTAACTAATACTGTCCCTTAACAGTGGTATGCTTCATTCCAGAATTAATTTTGAATGAATCTGTTATGCAAATGATTCAATGACTCACTCATATAGATGGTAACTAGTTTCATTCCTGAATGAATCTTTGTATTTCACTCACACATTCAGAAAAGTGCAGTACTACTAACACATAATAGTTGCTCTGCTGCTATTCAGGCCTTATTCAAATGTGGAAATAAAGCTGTTACTGACTGGATATGTTCAGTTGCATCTGCCATGTAAGTGAACAGATCATTCCTGTTAATGTCAGTCATATGCAATTTAAAATGTAACAGTGGTGAATGACAGCTCAGGTGGACGCCAGCATGATTTCAATTCTAGTAAAAGGAAATTCTAGCGTTTTCAAAAGCTTGTATTACCATTTCATCTGTCTTCATTGCAAATCATGCCATGCCAATCATTCTTTTCTGCCAAATTTTTTCCAGGTCAGTACATCTACCTTGGGCTGTTTTGCCAAGTGAATAGAGAAAAAGCAGATTATCAGATATGATAAATTATATGATATTAGTCATCAATGCCTGCAGTGTAAATGCACACTTAGTAGCCATTTAGACAGAATGCTTTTTGCCGCTCAAAAATGTTTAAGATATGCATTTCTTTTCTCCTAACGTTGGATATTGAAAAGCCTTTCAGGATCACACACAACATTCATTCACTCCTGAACTTCTATAAAAACCGTTTGAAATTCTCTTTTGAATTTTTTTACATTCAGGCACATTTTAGTAAACACTTCTGTAACGCTTTTGTACCTTTACACGTACCATGAAGATACATAAATCTAAAAATTATTCAAACCGTAGTTAGTGCAAGTCTTTCATTACTCATAGGATCTGTTTTGACAGAGATCCACAAGTCTTCATTATTCTGGCTGCCGTTTTTCTTTTTCTTCTTTTCTGTTTTCGTATTTGTGACCGAGGTCTCCTCTTTTTGACAACAACACCGGCATCCGACAGCATTACGACAGCAGCAACAATGACAGCAGACCAGCAGAGATGTAAAGAGGACAACCAGCGGTAGAGTCAGAAGCACCACCAAGCACACCGTGTTGTAAACACTCTGGTCATGCTTGGATGAAGCGAGGTTCCATATATCATTGAAAAACTGCAGGATTTCCTCCTTCATGGTTCAGCGAGAGTTCCTCAAAATCCCTTTGGAGTTCCTATAGAGATCAAATCCAATGCGATCTGAGATATAAATCCACCGTTGATCCGATTATACCAGTAATTAACATGGGATTTCTATCTAGAGATCGAGAAATTGTCCTTTTGATCCAGATCCAACACCTGCTAAGTGTTCTGTTTAGGCCTGCTAAATTTTCTTATGTCATAGCAAGTCCCATTCTGAGGAAATATCACACAAGCAAACTGGTGGACGGACAATTTCAAAATCCTCGATGCACACTGTTATTGCTTTAATCCCAAACTACACAGTTTATCTCATAAAACGCCTTGCCTTTGGGGTCTAAGAACAAAACGATGCTTATGAGATGTTTCTCTTTGACTTTTCACGATTCATATCTTGTGGCTGTGAGAATTGGAGAGATCGTGGGTCGTGTTTATACTGGGTGGATTCCTCTCAGCATCGGTCCCTCTGGAGACTCCAACTCTATTTTAGTCTCTTCTGCCTTGACTCTCACAGATATGATGGAATGAGGGCATTTCTGGAGAGCGAGAGAATAAAGAAATATCAAGAAAAAGAGACAGAGAGAGAGAGAGAGCAGAAGTTAAGTCAGCTGTGGATCCTCAAGTGACTACATTGTCTCTTGTGTATTATGATTCTTATCACAAGTGCACAGCTACATGAGTCAAATAATAATAATAATAATTATGAGCAATATTACATTACATTACAATATTTAATCTTTCTAGAGCACAAGGACACTTTACAATGAATGTAACAAAGAAGAGATAATACGAACAGACATTGAAGGAAAACAGTAATCAAGTAGATAAACATTCGGTCAACAAACATGCAAGAAGTCAAATATAACAAACTGGAAATACAAACCAGGTCTAAGAATTAATCTGTATAACTGCTGAGTCATATTTAAATTAAAAAAACATTATTTGAATATTATAGATGGTAAAATCAGACTTTGGATAGTTAATTCTTACAGTGATGCTATTATGTTCATTGTTTTGTGATGTTGTTTCAATGTAATCCAGTAAAATGATGTTATAAGAACAATGAAAGATAATATATCATTTTAAGGAATGAGGAACAAATGAATATACTCAACTAGAAACACTCTGACGTCAATGCATATACCACAACGATGCTGACAAGACATTCTCAGCAAAAACCACCATATGACAGATAAATGACAGTTAGAACAAATATCAATATTAGAACAAAAATCTTATCAATATAATAATGAAGCAAATTTGTACAGCAAGGTAACTGAAGTTGAAATATTACATATGAACTTTCGTATTAGTGCATTAGTACTAATTTAGTATAAAAATGACATTTATTTTCCCACCACCCTGTTACTGATACTTGCCCTTTAAAATCTTAACCATGTGCCCTAAATTATGTGACTTTTTAGAAGTGACATCACTTCTTTGGAAAGGAAAGAACAAAGTATTAGGCAAACTTTACTTTCATTACGCAAACATGTTTCCTGTATATATATATACGTTTTCAGAAGACCTGCTGTATAGCCTGAAAAAATCAAGTCCACCCTGTTGTGCCAGTATACAGGATATATTAATATATTTAATAGATACCGCTATTCAAATTCTTTCTAAATTTTAATCATCTGCTAGCATATTGTTTTTTTCATAGCTAGTAATGGTCTTCATTTACTTAAATGTCTACTAGGCTAAGCTTGACTGAGTTTTTTCTGAAAGATAGACTTTTTCTCCCTCAGGCTAAAATATAATATATCATATCTTCATTTTTCTCAAAATCCACCAAACTGTAGGAATAATCTTGATGTGTATTTGTGAAGTTTGCTTACTCACTGATTTTTGTAATTGATTTGTTTATCTTCTGTTTCTTTTCATCAAATACTACACACATCCATACAATGGACACTTTCAGATTCAAATTCAACAAATTTGCTTTACCTATAGAGATTATTTTTAAGGCAACACACCACTAGTGAATCGGGTAAGAAATCTAACCTCTAGGTATCACCATAGTTACTCTGCTGGTTAAACACAGCACATTAAGTTGTTTTCTTTTACAAGTTTTCTAAAAAGTTATTTAAATATTCCAATGAATCATTCTATAATTACATATGCACGAATTCGCATACATTTCTAGAACAGAAATACAGCTATTTAATGAAAGCAGGTTCAAAGTTGTTGTTTCATTTTGTTGAGATACATAAAGTTTTCACAAAGGGCTTTTAGATGTATATATTTTTTATTATACATTTTTTATTATAATCCTCTGTTTCCCAAACGTTGTATTGCGCAAACATTTTTAAAGCCTCAGCATTTTGTTTTAACTTTGAACGGTTCATGCGGGCGATGTATTCTGCCTGCTTCCTGCCGACAGTTTCACAACAGGAAATCCGTTAGTGCAGTCTAATTTTTTACATCTGATAAACACCTATGCAAGAAAAGGCAACTCTCTTCTCAAATACAGACAATTTAAAGACCCTCCAAGAAGCTTAGCACTAAAAGGCATCATATCATGTTTCCCGTTTTGAAGTTCCAGCCATACACTTGCTTAACACTTCAAGAGCATTCAGCTCTACATTCTTGCTCTCATCCTTCACCTCCTCAGCACGACTCTTCTGAAGAAGAACAATCACTTTAAGTAATTCTCATATCGGCAGAGGAATGTTAAACAGGAAGACTCTCTTAGCTTCACACAAAGCCAGGATGGAGCTCCGAATTTCACTGACAACATCAGTTACATGCAAAGACACGCTGTCGTGCAAGCCAAACTCCTCCAAATATTTTGAAGAGATCATTAGATTAAACCAGGTAGACAAGTATTTTTATATAAGGCTCTCAAGCAATTTAACACATTTAGAAAAGACAAATACAGGGACGTGATTAACCTCACACAAGAGAGGACACTGTCTAAATACAGCACAGGCCCTCAGGGTCCAAAATCTGTGTGAGAGAAAGAGGGCGAACAGAAAGTGCTGCGCAATTGCTTAGTTTCACACATCAAACAAAAGCTAAAGAGTGTGTCTTATATTCAAACACTTACATGCTTCTAGACCCGTTATGGAAATATTTACAAAACCTGTATATACCGCCACCTGCCCTTCATTTACGGTGCCCAGTTTATATTCGTGAATGATTTGTATCTCCTGCCTTCCTACTTTGGTGATGTCAAACAGCAATATTTTTCAGACTTGAAAGCAAAGTGCCTCACTATAAACAAAATGGTTTTACCACATCTTTTCCAAGACTAATCTGGAAAAAGGTCAACGGCTATTTAAGGAATATCAGCCAGACAGCAGTTAAGCAAGTCGTATCGCAGAATGCACATGTGGTATATATCAAAATTAGAAAAACATATTTCTCAGCATGTCCACAAGCTTCTCCGTTACACAGAATGTCAGTTACGACTCAGGAGGAGTTAAAGGGGCATATGGCCTGAATTGAGTTAGCTGTTCTCAGCTATGCCACATGTGACAAACAGATGCTCATCAGGCCAGCAATCCATCATTTCTCAGCCTATAAGCATTAAACCTTACCGGCTCTGATGAGGGGTCAGTCCAGACGTCTCTGCGGGCATCACATAACCCTCGTTTCAGCAACACAATCTGGACGGCACATATCCACTGCTGTACCTGGAGCCTGAGTGTGAGAGGAGGAGTCGAGTCACTGTTTCTCAGTCTTGCTGGGCCGTACAGTATAAGAAAGAGCCCTCTGTCTGCTCACAACTCTTTTGCCTGACACACTGCATTCTTGTGGTTACTTAAAAACTCAACTTCCCTGTGATGTCACAGAACGAAGGGAGGGGAAAATGTGTCACTGTGTTTACATAGTGCCCACAAACAGTTTTTTACATGTCATGATATCATTTTGAAAGTTCACAGAGGAACTAGAGTTAAGTAGAATAGTTTCTCTCACTCACATTTTAATTGAAGTATTATGCTTTTAGACTGAGGTGCAGTAAAACATTACATTCACTCACACTGAATGAGGGTAAAAGTAATAGTGCATTCCTGGATTATATTTGATTTATGGCTTGCAACATTATGAAAATTCTATACTCACACAGGAATATATCAAAACAACAGAGACAAAATAGAATTATCCTTGACTTATGACAGATTTTTTTATTTTCTGGCAGTTTATCCTTATTTCCCTTTATTATTTCCTAACTTAAAACATTCCCTGTTTTTTTTTAAATGTACAAATTATAGTAGTGAATATTACACTACCATCCAAAAGTATCTTATGCTCACCAGGACTTTATTTATTTGATCAAAAACGTAGTAAAAAGAGTAATATTGTGAAGTATTATACAAAGTCTGTCTCAGAATATATTATTATATTGTGTGTCATATTATACAATAACTGTATAACAAAGATGAAGTTTTAGCAGCCATTAATCAAGTCTTCAGTGTCAAATGATCCTTCAAAAATCCTTCTAATATGTTAATTCGGTAAATGTATTATTATTGTAATATTTTTTGTAGAATCTGTGATTATATATATATATATATATATATATATATCACAATTTCTTTTTTACCTGTTACAAATTTTTATTCATGATTCTTAGGCTAATTATCATACAAAATTTTATTCTGCCAAAAATAAAAATAAATAACTACAGAATTAAATTATACATACATACATATATATATATACAGTACATACAGCCATGTCTCATATCTACTCATGTAATATTGCTCATATGTAGTGTGTATATGTATACACACACACATACTATATATGACCAACATCACATGAGTAGATGTGACATATGGCTGTATATTGGCATGGCTGTGATTTGGGAAGTGGTTGAGGAGCGTACAGTATATACTGTACCTATATATATATATATATATGCATATGTGTATACACGCACACACAACACACACACACATATTGTATACACAGGTCAAAGCAACACAAAGGCTGTGCTTTAATCTATCAAGCATGGAAAAACTGAGCACTGAGCACTGAGAACTGAGCATCTATTTTGGGCACGTTCAAAAGTTGAACTTAGTCTACCAAGCGAAACAGGAAGGTTTCCAACCCTGCTGATGCTCATTTTCAACACAACTTTTACAATTTTGACTGTCCTGTCTGCTTTGTTAAACTTAAATAGAAGCAAGACAAGCATTGTCTGGATTTTACATGTATGAATGTAAAATCTTTGAAACCTTCTACCAGACCAGGTTGTTCTGTCCATGTTGATGTAAACCTCGACTCATCACTTTTAGTCAGGTTTGAGGTTACTGTGGCTATTCACACCCAATTGTATAGATCTATGCTTATCCTTCTCTACCAGCCTCTTCCATCATCTTTCTGTCTGATGTTCTGTCCTCTGATTGGATCCCTCAGAAGCACTGCACATCCCAAAGGCACAGAGTGTGCTTTGGAAACATTAGGGTGTTGGGTTTATGTGTAGTCCCTCTAATGAAAAATAAAGCAGGCTGCCTCTGAATCCAAATATAGCCTAGGCCGTTCCTAACCAGTCACAACTGTAGCTCATGAGTCATTCTAATGAAATGTATCAGAACAGTGCTATGAAAACAAGAGGAGGTACCAGTAAATGCTCAGTGCTCTGCCATAAATGGACCTGCTCCCTCCTAACTCACAATATACTGCTGTGACTGAAGAATTGGGTAACTCACAGAGTAATTTCAACTTTTCCCATTTCTTTTTTGTATACTGTTTTATTTCGAACCAAGAGTGCGGTAAAGTTTGTGTGTAAAATTTGTACATTTCATTAGACCTGAGGGACAGATTTCTTAAAACAGGGAACTACCCAATTTAGAAAAGATGCAAGGCTACACGAATTTGTGCTGAACCTTGAAATTGAACTTCCTGTTTTCACACTTGCCCCACCTATCCCTCCCACTGTCACACTTAGATAATGATCAGTATGCTATGAGAAAAGGACAGTAATGTGAAAATATGTGGTTTTATAAATTGAAATAGATCTGATTTTAAGATTTAATTGAATTAGCCGTGTTTAACATATAGTCAAAATACAGACTGCACCTCACATTAATTTAATCTGAACGGCCTATATAACTACACTGCCCTCCAAAAGTTTGGAAACACTCTTGGCAAAGTGTGGTTTTGGATGATATCAGCATAAATCCTTATAATTCTTTGGTGCAAATACATTAAAGTAATTTGACATTATCTTTGAAGATAATCATTTTCATTTTGATTACATAATAATGGCAATATATACATGTCAGACACTGGGGGTTTGCTTCCTTTCCTGTTGAGTTGATTACCAATTGAATTGCAGTAAATGTGCTTGTTTCGTTTTCTGTTCTTTCATTTAACAGAATTTGTGCTTAAAGACACATGGAAGAATAATGAACAACATCACAAACAAACACACATAAAATAAGCATTTACTTTCTTAACAATTAAATTCTGACTAATATTTCTATAATTTTAATAACATTAATCTCCTTTTTTGAGACATTGGTAGTGAGCACTACTTTGACAATTTGTGCATATTATTTTGATTTAATATTAAGATAATGTTTTAGATAATTAACATAAAGTCATCTTCTGTGGGTAAACAGTTTTGGTTTCTATAGACCAAAAATACAATAGAAGTTCACTTCCAAAGTTCACACTTTTTTTTATTATTCAGCATTGTTCAAGATATCTTTTTTGTGTGTGTTAAACAGGTTTTGTTATGACACAAGAGTAAGTAAATGAGTGAAGTATCCCTCTAACATTATCTAATGCATCTCAGATGTTTATTTAGATTATGACAGCAGTCTTGTTAACACAAGAACATCAAGTTGTTAGATAGTCTAAACACATGACACAGATATGTTAGTATTGTTGACATTGTTATATCAACCTAAATTACTCAAAAAACATAAACAAGCAAGTAGCTTAAGAAAGAAAGAGATAATTACAGAGATCATATGTAAATGTTTACTTCTGCTTTTGATAACACAATTAAACAGCCTAAAAAAAAATTAAGTAAGAAACATTTTAAGGGTTTTTCAGATGGTCATATTAAGGTCAGTATAATTTCTATCAAAAGTTAAAGTACTGAATCTTTTCCAGCTGACAACAGAAAGCTTGAAATAGAATGATTCATGTGAACCAAAGTACTGTAACACAAAGATTGGGTTCAGCTGAGGCAAAAAGACAAAACAGTTGCAAAATAATGCCTCCCATTAAAGGCCTCAGGCCTGTACTTATTATTGGTTTTCCAGCCCTAAAGGGCACTTCTGTGGTTTTTGCACCGTATGTTGAGACGTCTTGATAAAAGGACAAAAGCTTGGGCATGCTCACTACAAGAAGGTTGATGTTGCCTGAGAGCATAAATTCCAACATGGCTGAGGAACTCAGAAAAGCCTGCTTTTGTACTAAAAGCTTCTTTTCTGGTAAGCAATATTTCATACATCTAGCTGAAGTGTGCCCTAGAAATCCAAACAATATCTTTTCAACAATTGTCACGCATGCCACAAAATGAGGTGCAACCTAAACGTATTGTCTTTCTGTTTGAATGACAACATGTCTCCGGAATGACACTTTTCTAAAAGCAAAACAATGACTAATTCATCACGCACAAATGAAGAACGCTCATATTTTTCAGTTAGTTTACCACTCATATTGCAGCCTAAATGAGCCGTGAAGTTAGGCGTGCTGAAAATGATCTTATTTTGAAATAAATCTTTAAAGACAGGTAGTATTGTAAAATAAACAAGCTTCACTGATTTGCCTGATTGGGTAACCTACAGAAGAAACAACCATAATTTATACTTAACAAGCTAATTAAAAAAGTGTAAATGACAGCATGCTTTGAAAGTATATAATCTCATTTGTTTCGTTTCTCAGTTCCACTGACCTGTCAAGATAAGAAACTACAAATGAAGACACATCACTCCTGTGAACAAACTGTTCATTCTTCTGTATAGAAATCACCCGCAATTGCATGCATGTTGCTTACCTTCAGATGTACATTGATTGCTGGTGTTTCTCCACAACATGCGCACCGACACCGAACGTACCTCCACTGGTTCTGTTGAAGCTGTTCCAGAGATTTGAACTTGGTTTCTGATTTAACCCCCGTGTGTGTCCTCCTACAGGCAGCCGCCCAGCCTCTTATTCTAGTGTCAGAAGTGATTAGTTCGCAGCGGTCAGTGACTTGTGAAGATTTGGGGGGTGGTTTATCTGCCTACTTACATCAGACTCACCCTGGGCACGGTGCATACAGGAACTCTCATAATAGAGCGAAGAGGTTCTGAGGCCAGGGGGTTCAACCATTTCGAGAGCCCTTTCGGTTGGTCATCAGGCCATAGAGTGCATTATCAGGCTCCTCTAAGTGTGCTCTGTAAATACCTTAAGCGTGGCTCTCTTCTCTACCTCATACTGCCTAGAAGGCATTGAAAAGGCATATTACTTTAATGCAAGCCCTAGCAAGTCAGTTCAAGACTGCTGTCCACCCGCTTCAAGTAGATAAAAGGTGTTATTACGGCTGTAATGGTGAATAGAATCATGCACAAAGAGGATTTCTTATGTATTTTTAGATTATAAATTAACACCTAGCAAGAGTGTGTCTATGGCTGTGAAATGTATGACGCACAAACGGGAGAGTAGCACAAATAAACGCCATATAAAATTTTGTCACCAAGCAACCACCACTGACTCTATTTCCTTTTTGTACTTATCTGAACATCTCCTATAGGAGTGCATGCATTTTTTATTCAGTGTTTTTGCATATTTAGACCAACAGCTCGATGGTGCATTATTTACATAAAACAGTTCAATAGTGATGTTACATTCGTCACTGAAGTTTTAAAAAAAAATATTTCACCTTTATTTTTTTCAATGCAGAATAAAGCTATTTTCTTTGAATGTGTGAGACAATTCTAGCCACTCTGGGTAAATAACTAAAAGACAAAGAAGTTAAAATAATATTATAAAAAATATACAGACTGGTCTTAAATTAAAAATTGTATTTATTTATTTTTTCCCCAATGGACTACTTGTTTTCGATTTGAAATATTATGGCTCGCTTATTTCCGGCTGTGTATATTTTCAGCATGCTGTCATCATCTAGTTGACTTAAACGCCTAATAAAATGAGAGTTTGTGGGATGATTTCTAAATCCAGATATTTTCAGAGACAGAAAAAGACTGACTAATAACTATGGTAGGCTATTTGTAGTAAAAGTGTTGTTATACAAATGGTAAAAATGAAAAAAAAAAACATTTAATAAACAACAACATTTAATAAAATTTTCGTAAGGGTGTTTATCAGTCATATTCATTTTAAACAGTACATTCAACAGGTATGCGGCAGGTTAGTATAGGAAATATATTTATTTATTATTTAGAACGCACATTTGGAAGAAATATTTCTAGGAACATTTCAGCAGCTTGAAGATAATGCATGTTAACGCAGAGAATGAGATGAATGATTTTTTGAAGAAATACCACCCTTAAATGTAGTAATAAGCTGCGTTCTCATGAGAACTGTCTGTATGTAGGTATGCTGAACGCTAAGCAGACACTCCCGAGCTGTAATAAGTAAAACACGGAAATAGTTGTGCAAGTAGTCCATGCTGCTTTAATCACTATGGCTTAAACCAGGAAATGTTGCACAATATAAAACTGACTTACATAGGCATCTTTAGGCACTGTTTTCAGTAAAAAAAAATGGATGTCATGAGATTCGTTTTTGCTAAAAGGTGTTTTGTAAGTATAAATAGATAAATAAATAAAACAACTGATTTAGAAGAATTTAACTTACTTTTTAATAATTATGTAATTTCCAAATAAAAGGCTATTGTTCATTGCTACAGCATAGGCCTTGTTGATGAACTTGAGGTAATGAATCTACGATATATATATATATATATATATATATATATATATATATATATATATAAAGAACACA